>JAVQJD010084146.1:0-11859 GCA_036023655.1 Nannoperca australis | reverse complement strand
CTCACAACACCTACAAACGTCCCCCCCCCCCCCCCCAAATTCATCCTGAAAGGAAACTGTGGATTTCCCAACATTTAAAAGGATTTCAATGTCTGTGCTAACTGGGTCACCTCTCTATGCACAGTGTCCAGGAGGCAGGAAAAGCCTCCAGTCTCTTTCACCACAGGGTCTTGTGTGAAAGTAGCCTTGAGTGGGAAGAAAAGACAGAGTGAGCACTGGGCAGCACAGTAGACTGATGAGGAGGAGGCTGGGGTATTTACTGATCTTAACATCCCATTTGAGGACGTTTTTGATATTCAGAAAATGCATGCTTTTCCTTTCATAAATAATAGCCGAGGTGATGAATTTGTTCAGTTCCTTTTGCTGTTTTTCTTTAATCAGCATAACTGAGTGTATTCATTGCACTAACTGCACCTCCTGGATATTGTCAGAGTATTATACTGTACACTGTACTGCTGGGTCATGCAATGGATTAAGAGACTTTAAGGTATACTGTTTGTAATGCACTAGATTGAATCTGATCCAACGTTATACCAATCATTGGACCTACATCTCAATCTTTTTCCTTTTCTCTCAATCTCCTTTATTTCCCCTTACTGCCTGTCTTGCCACATTTATTTCTCCACCCACCATTTCACCATTGAGTCCTTCCCTTACTCATTACAGTGATGTGAGATTAATTTAAGTACACGGACTTTGTACTAAACTAGTCTATCTGTGGGCTTTTTGGCCCTTCCTAGATGTCCATGCAATCTCCTCTGAAAGGAAAGAGGCTATTAAGCAGCCCTTCAAGAGAGGATGGAGGGAATCAAACTGAGGGCAATTGAACACAGGTAGACAAACAAATTCTCACAGTGGCACTGAGGAAATAGAAGAAATTGAGGTGTGTGTGTGTAATGGCATTTCTTTAAATATGCCCTTTTTAATTCTCAACAAAGTTAACAACAAATATCCTGAATGTACAGTTGTGGCTTCAGAAAGAATTAGGATGACATGCTGTTGAAACAGCTGCTGATTAAGTCCCAAAGGAAGAAAAATATTATATACACCTTGTTTTTTTTAAATCAGGCCGACGGGACATGACAGGTAGGAATGCAACTGTACTCAATTTGGCAAGTGCAAATAGATCTTTTCTGCATATGGTGAAAGGAGTGTTAATGCAGGTGAAAATGCACACCGAACGCAGTGGAGTTGGAATGTGAACAGATCGGACAGGCCACTTCTGGCCCACAGCGTGAACTCAGACAGGTGTAAATGCAATCTGTACAGTTTGGCCACATTCTTAAGAAGTTAACATTCACCTAACTCTTGCTCTTTGTGTCTCAAAGTGCCTGACAAAAAGCTACCTGTGACTTAAGTACACTGTTGCATTTCTGGTGTGTTTGCTGCCTCTAGTGGTTGATACTGGTGTCCTTTTAAATGAACCCAGGGACCTTACACTTCCCACTAATAATCTCCTAACAGGTGTCAACAAATCGACCAGGACGTAAACCTTAAGGATTATAATTTAAACCAGCTATGTCTGTCTGGTTTTCTTTTTTTTTCTTTTTTTTTTTTTACCATTAAAGGTGTCACACTGTGTTTTGGTTCACTGTCACTGTACTCATTTTCAGTCCCACTGTAGCCCACTGTGACACTACCTGCTCAGTACTAAACAGCTGATAGACACAGTTAGCTGGTGATCATAATGGAGACGCTGGTAGAGACTGAAAACTGAGCTGAATGGAGGATGAATATTGGACTTTGTCACAACACACAGACACACGACTCCAAATGAATGATAATGTTGCTCCATAACTGCTGGATGTGTTGTTTAGAAAAAGATAATTCAGTTTAATTAAATGTAACTGTGATTGGTCTTAACTGCGTATTGCCCACTGTTTCTTGCATCTTTAACCCTTTTCTTTGTAAACCACATCTTTAAAGGCACACATACCTCCCACATGCTTGAACAAATGTGTGTAGGCTGTGGAAAGGGATTCCTTGAAGAAAGACTCTGTTCAATGTACAGTGAAATCCCTCTGATTTATTTGGTCAATGTCTGCCTCATCCACTCTCACTGTACAATGCATAAGGTCATAATTGATCTCACGTCAGGCTGTAACTGGGGCTCTCTCCTCTCAGATCACCACTTCTATGTTGTGATTTTGTCAACCAAAGAGATCAGCTCACACTGGTGAAGAGTGTAAATGGGTTCAAATATGTTAATTATTAATGAGAAATTTACCCCACCAAAGTCCATGTGGGGTTTTGTGTTTGTCTGAGCAGGTTTGTGCCAGACTCCTTTTTCTATGTATCACCTGTCTAAACCAGAATAGATTCAGGCCTTGAAGCTTTGTTACAGAACAGAGAACTTAATTAGAAATTCATATGTGAGAGATTTCTATTAAAACTTCATCACTAAACAATAGCTTAGATGAACTCTGATTTCCCTCTTCCCTTATTCTCTTACAATTAGCCTTATCAGTGTTCATTTAGCAAATGAAAAGAATGGAGTGTAAAAGACACAAGTAGGCTGTGTACTCAGAGATTTCAAAAAAAGTCCACAGAAAAACATGACGCTTTTATTGGAAAGATGTTTTCGCTGCCCTCTGTGTGCCTTGTCTCTTCTAATGCTTCTGTTCTTTTGTTTTCTTGTTCTTATTTAGTTGTTTTTGTATGAATAATCTCCACTCAGGAGTTACAAGATGTTTTTTATATCAGCGGCATGGCTGCTTCCAATGGTAGCTCATACATTTCTTCAGTAACGTAGCAAGATATAAAACAAACGAACATCTATTATTTTAAGTTGCTATAAACGGCCATGTGTCTTGTCAAAAGGAGAAAGCCACTTGTTCCAACACTATTACATTGTTCACTTGATTGATTGTATTTTGTTTTGAGCTGCTCATCTTTTGAGTTTTGTTCAGCCCTCCGGCGTTACAGACTGACTCCTCGTGGACTTCAGGTCTTACACACCGTGATGTGTTCGCTGTCATCACGAAAAGGCAGTGTGTGGGGTCTGGCCACTCCCAGCATTTCTGATGGGTGTGATCATAGGTGTGCAAAGTGATGTCATGGTGTTCTGACAGACCCTGGAGTACACTTTTACATCACTGCATTACACATTAGCATAAACAAGCTTTTCTTTTAGCCTTTTAATGGTCTCTTAACCATTTGGTAGAGCCAAGTTTGAGCTGCGATATCTTGTTGAAAATTAAGTTGTACTTTAAATATGTTTAAGCCAATTCAAGCATTCAGTTGAAGTTTGTGAGACCCCCAAAAAATCCCCAAGGTGGCACTGCGGTTTCCAGAACCAGACCAGGTCAGGTCTTCCTTCCAGGACGTTCAAGGTCCAAACCAAAACTGAAAATGTAAAAGATTTGTTTATTGGATTTTACACATTGCTGTTCTGCAATAAAAGAGATGTCTTTAAAAAAAATCTTAAAAATGTTTTGTTTTAAAACAACGACTGTTTAAAAGTGGACCTTTAAACCACTCAGTAGTGCTGCACACTGGTGGAATATAATTACATACATTAGTACTGTACTTAAGGACAACTTTGAGGTCTTGAGTATTTCCTTAATTTCCTGCCACTACTTCTACTCCACCATAATTCTGGAAATTATTGCCCTTTTTATTCTGCTACACTTGCTTTACAGATTCAGACAAACATATAATGTTACGAGATCTTGTAATGTTAAATACAATTACTCATCCACCACTCCAACTTCCACACCCATTTTTTCTGCCTCCTTTCATAACATTACTTCTAACATTAGCAATGAACATCTGCATTGGCCATTAATGGAGGGCTGCAGAAGTCCATTATGAACATAATTACTAGAGATACTGGGCTGCTTTAACAGTGTTTAAAGGCTACCTCTATACAGTCATGATGTTCTGTGGTGGGGGGTGGGGGGAAATGTTTTCATACACAAAACAGGTAATTACATTCTCAGATGAATGACTAGCATGACTACATTTTCTTTGGTTGAAAACACACTGTATATACGAGGAATGCGCTGGCATGCACAAGGATCATCATGTTGCAAGTATGATTGTTTTCGAGTTTGACTATTGCCACGCTTTAATCTTTAAATCAGATATATATACAGAACATAGAACCAGTGTATCAGCAAACAAATATATTGGTTTCACATCAGTGTGTATCATGTTATTTATTGCTTTTTGTGTGAAAAGTGCACTCTGCCTTTCAACGGGACAAAGTTATCTTCACACGGTAATTTATTGGTTTCACTAGCAAACTTATCATGTTTGTAATAACCATCCTTTTAACACAACCCAAATCCCCCATGTTGTAATGGTGTATCATTGCTTGGTTAAGAAATGATTGCAGAGAGTTAGGTCAAGGTACTCTTCACCTGAAACTGACCACACAAACCCAGTTTGTTGGGCTGCCATTCTTTTACAATTCAAGACAAGAGAAGTATTGATCCAGAGGATTCTCTAAAGCGCTGTAGTTTGTCCTCTTAGGGTGCAGCTGAAGGCTTGGAATGGAGAAGCAAACAGGCACTTGGTAAATAAAACACCTGGGTCAACATAGCCATTCCACCCATTAACCTGGAGCAGGTTTGGCCATTCTGTGAGATTACGCAGTGTGTGTGGAAGTGGGCAAACCTGTAACTTGGTAAACACAAAGAGCTTGGTCATTTAGGGGTCAGAAAAGTTTGAACTGACTTGGTTTTAATTGGATGAAGGACTAATAGATTTTGATTTTGATTTTAATTTTGAGTTAATACATTTGTCATTTCTGTCTTCTAACTTAAACGTTCTTTTCAATTTTCAAAATGTTTTATTTATTACAAAGATCTTGTTAAACTTTATTACTATCAACTATTTTAACTGAGGTGTACACTTTATTTTAAGTTATGTATCTGAGAGGCTGGGGGTTAAAATAAGACCCTAACTGTGTAATTTTTGGCTTTACTCATGAGCACATGGGGAGCAAAAAGTACTTCCCGACCAAATCCAACAAAGGTCAGAGGTGAGGGTCAGGGATCAGAGAGGCGTGGCCTCAATGCCGGAGACGCCCCCAGGTTTACACAAGTGTAAAAAGAGTCCATTCAGTCCGGCTGCATGGGCAGAGTTTCACAAAGGTCCACTGTGTGGGGCCGATACACCCCCCCCCCCCCCTCCCCCCAACACACACACACACAAACACACACACACGCACATACACACACCTCCTCCAAGCACCATGCCTACCGTGGACACAGACAATTGGCGGTTTCTGGTCAGCAGAGCCACATACAGTACATGTTAACCTGAAAAACTTCCCTCCATTAGAACAGAAATGTTACCCAGATTTGCCCATTTAACTAAGTTTTTGTTGAACAGACAAATTCATACTCTTTTTCCATGATCTTCTAACCTAACATTTATTTATATATCACTTTTCCAATGTTACATGGTGCGTCAACGTGAAAAAGGATGAATAGCTGAAGAAAGGATGAATGTAGCTTAAAAACAGGCCACATATAGTTTTATTTGTAATAAAGGCTCCATCATTTCCTGACAGCTATAACAGCTGGGCACTGTAGTTTTTTTCAAAATCATTCAAACGGTAGTTTTAAAATTTTAAATACTTTTAAATAGATTTGTTAGGGACTATTTTTTAATACACATTTAGAGCACAAGTGAGTATTCATGGCAGCAGGACGGTGTATGTGAGATTGACTGGAGATAAACTACAATACCTGTGCTCATGGTGATGAAGGAACACCCAGTGCAACTTTGTGGCTCACTGATGTGTGTTAAATATGGATGTGGGGGTTTATTTTTTGGGACAATAATGGAGCTTTACGGCACAGAGGAATATGTCAGGCTTTGGCTCCAAAGACAATACTTGTTAGTAGGATCAATTATTTTCATGTGGTTTTGTGACATTTAGAAAAATATAGAATATTTTCAGCGTAATCCTTACAAAAAAAGTACATTTTATATCAGATAATTAAATTATAAGCCATTGCACATTTAGGTGACACTTTTTGCCAAGTATGTCTTGGTCTTTCAGCTTCTGCAGGTAACATCTATTAGAAATGTTTAGTTTTTGATCCTTCTGATTGCTTTAATCATTTTAGAAGAAATGGCTTCTCACCACATATCCTTGAATGGGAAAACAGTGTTAGGGCACTTGTTTACAGAAAACTGCAGTGATACATTTTTCTTTCTTTTGCTACTCATTGTGCATATTCAAGGTTTTTTAGATTTAAATGGAAGATCATGAAATATAGAATATATTGGCATTTCTTTATAGTTGATCACCCTCTTCCTCAGCAGAATAGATTAAATAAATAAAGCTGTGGGAACACAATGGAGGCACACGCAGCACATTGTAGATAACCAACCTCTGAATCACGCCTGAGCCCCTATTGACTCACTGTCAGTTAATGGTCCCATTTCTAACCTCAGCTACAAGACAAAATTTCCTCCAGGCAGCCCGTCATTTTCTAACTCTTGGTATTATTTTAAGTGCAGTGATGATCTGGTTTTTATAATTTTGCCCTCATCTTCCTTTCCCTCCGTAAAACGGTGGATTATTGCCAGATTAAGGGAGTGCCTTTTTCTTTATCCCTGGGTAAGCCTGCACAGCACGCAGCTCAAAGGTAATGAAGCACTCTGTGATCCGTGCCTGGATGAATCTAAAAATTCCCAGAGCACCACTGTATTTTAAAGGAAATGAGATTCCCCTGAAAGCCCCCCTCAAACCTATGCTTTCCATTTTGAAACAGCTTTAAACTGTGCGACTACTTACAACCTGGTGCAAGAACCCAGACCTGTTGCAGTTTTACAATTTAAATATATAGGAAGACAGAATATCAATTGTAGTAGTTTTTGCTAAGGAACTGTGCTGTTTTGTTCTTTTAAATTGAAAAGGTCAATGGAAAAAAACTAACATCTAAACTCCTTGGTAACTAAATATTACAACATATTTGGTTTGTCAAACTTATCAAGATACTGTTTATTTTGGCAGTGATTAGACTAGATTCAATGAAACTTTAATGATTTCAATGGGGGAAAGTAGGTCAATGCAGCAGTAGCAAATAGGACATAGATACAAATATAGCAAATACATAATTCAGGATGTATTGTATAAGCAATAAATAGGCGCTCTAAATATATTTACAGGACTGTACAAAATATGAGTAAATACAGATTCACTTGGCAAATGAACAACATTTCGTTTTCATTTAAGGAGATATCAAAACTATGGCATGCTTGCTCAATTGACCCGTGTCTCAGCCTATCACAGTCAGCCACTGCGGCTCCTGCTCGTTCATCCCAACTGACCACCAACAGGTCCACCTCTTATTGGCCCAAATTTAAATGAGGTGGTTCCAAGATGGTGGCAGGCATCAATCCTGAACTAAAACTGTTTAATTGAATATATTTCCATGGCTTTTCTAAGCCAGTGAAACAAAGTACGTGAAATGAATGTTCTATACATAGCTATACATTTCAACAAGCAATCTGGCTTGTAGAGAAATGTTACATGGAGGAAAAAATACCATCTTCAAGTACAACTGCAGTGAAAAGTGGAATTAGCAAGATTAGCAACTTAAGAACTCCTTATGCTTCAAACGAACAAGGTCATAGTCATGTTGTCCGATCACATCTAAATGCAAAAGTGTTTATACCAGTTCCGAATGGCCACACTCAAAAGCCTGCCATCATCCCACTGCCTCCCCGATCTCTCTCCAAGAATTATGTCTTTGTAGGCTTAACGCAATAAATCTTACCAATAAACTGTCTCTTTGATTGCATTCATGGTATTGCATTCGGTTGTGCACATGGGAAGTGACGTGAAGTAAATGTGTGAAGAATAACAAAAAGAAAGCTAAAGATAGAAGTAGAAATCCTGCCTTACTTTCACACGTGCAATCACCTGGCAAATCACTTTCAAAACAGGGTTTCAGGTGGTGTTTGACAGTCAGATGATCGTTTCTTTTAAAGCATACTTTTAAGGCCTTAACAGTCCAACAGTGAACGGTGAATGATGGTGACTGTCACAGGTACTCAGTCAGTTCAGTCACTGGGAAACTCACAACAAACCATTTCAGAGATCAACATAAAGAATGTCTTGAATCACGAAGACCAATGTAAATCAAAAGTTAGGGGCTGTGCTTGAGAGGATTTATAGAAGAACCTTTGTTGTAGCAGTGAAGACTTAAAGTAGAACTGAACCGCTGTGTAATGTCATGCCAAAGCCTTTGTCTGTCATTATTTGTTTTGTATTTCAGTCAAAAGCCATTTTTAGGTCAAAGTAGGCCGCTCTTGAACATAATGAAGAACTGTGACATAGACATCTATTGTTATTTGTTAATATTAACGTTACTTCCTCAGCACACCAGCACAAACCTGAGTGTGCTGTCAACCACTGCTGATTGATTGAACACGTTGAGTGATCTGTTGCAGACACTGAATGACCCCAGCCTCCCTCAGATAGTCTAGTCTGACCTGACTTGTCCATTGCTTCTATTTTATCAGCCTCAGTCAGTGAAGTGTTGATGTGAGCCTGAGGCACGGAGGTGACTAAACTCATCATCCTGGATGATGAGGCCCTCACAGTTTTTTGGTTTTTACTGCAGTTGGGTTGCAAATTGTTCTTCTTACACCACCTGGCAGCAAAAAGCTCCTCATATAAGTAACTCAGCAGCCCAAAGCTGGATGTACTTTTACATGCTGGGTCAGTGGTGCATGTATTCTATTTGACCTTAGTATCACCTTTCTAGCTATGAACTGAGACCAAAACATTGACCAAAGTCATTTATGTATGTATTGAATCTTATCTAATCAGCAAACTGTAATATGTATGTGAGCATATGAGCAGAAAATAATGTTTTTTAAACAACACTCAAAACCAAAAAGCGTTATACAGAAAGTCAGGACATCAACAACATCATCAGGATACATCATCTACAAATGATGTAGATGTAACTGTGTGCCAGTCCACCTGGTTCAGATATTTCACCAGATAAATAAAAACTTGCCGGTGGGATCTTGGAAACATAAATGTCTGCACAAATGATCAACAATAATATACATTTACATACACATTGTGCTCACATTCTCCTCTTCCTTTTACTGCTTCACTCATGATTTCTGAATCAAACAGACAGAAATAAAGCGCTTAAATGTGAGACAATTTGTATTTGTGGCGGTGGGAACTCAAAGTAAGAGCTTACAAGGAGCACTTAAAGGGAACATAACAGAATCAGTGATCCTCATTAAGGCAAAAACATCAACTCTATTTTCATAGAAGCTCTCAAGTATGCTTTTACTATAAAAGACTCCAAGAGTTATATCAAGCCAAACAATAATGAGACCTAACATCCACTGTGTCCATGGTTATTGGTCAACAGAAAAAAGGAAGAGGAAAATTGAAGCTATGCTCCATTGTTGAGAAACAATTAAGGGCTGTTGATGCACTGCAAAACCATCCATCTGAAAGAGGTTCACCATATTGATCATTCAGAATGTATTTTATTTTATAAAACAAGAAAAAAGAGCTGCCATTTGTTGCCAGTGTATTTTCTTTTGTCTCATGTTTTTTCCTTCAAATTAGAATCAGTGTCTTTAAAAAAAAGACTGCTTCTGCAATACACTCAAGAAGATGAGATTTGATTCTACAAAATTCTTTACATCCAATCCTTGATTACTTTGACCTTTTTGTAAAAATCTAATTTCAGGTTTAAATAATAGATTAAGATTCAGATTTCTGCGATGTGTTGTTGCTTGTTATACATTGCAAGCCACTTGACCAAAACAGATCTTTATGTCTTTACACAATACAAAGTGATTGCATCAGGATCAATCCTGTCATCTTAAGTTAAGTTAAAAGCGTGTTAATACTTTGAATTATGCTGTGGCATTATCACAACAATGGTGACTAATGCTTCGATGTCATTGGCTGGCACTGCAAGGTTCACTCTTTTTAAACATAAGATCTGACCCATGACTACGTTGCTGTCATAAGTGGTCATATGGCCTGTTGCACAGCTCTTGCATCTGTTCAGGATTCTAGCTGTCACATGATTATTGCGTAGCCGTCATGTCTGTGGACGGGCCATGCCAGGTTCACCACTGAGGGATGATGAATCTGCAGCCTGCTGGAACATTATACATTTAAGCGATGAGTAAGATCATTCTAAAAGAGTTTCTGTTCTTTCCCTGTCTTCACAGTTTTGCACTTCTTTGACATACTACTGTCAGATTCATTAAAAATAGCAGTTTGTATTGAGAATGAAACGGTTTATTCAAATAATAGCTTGAATACAGAAAGAAGCAGAACTGGGGCAGTAATTTAGCATAAAAATACACCAAAAGAAAATAGAAATGGTCGTGTCACATGGATCCTCCACTTAATCACTCCCAGCTGCTCCCAGTTTTCAGTACATTAAGACACTGAAAATGAACATGAGCACTTTTAACATCTTGAGATGCCAGGTTTTGTTTTGCATGATTTATTTATTTTTTTCATTTGATTTGTGTCATGTTCAAAATATTTGATACACTGCATTTAAAAAAATTTAAAAAAGCCCCTTCCTATTGGATCTCTTCATGCAGGGTGCATCAGCTGCAGTCTTTTCCCCAGTTAACCTTTGCATTCACCTGTGCTGTGAATGAATGGATTGAAAATGGTTAGAGGTGAGCTTCCCGTGCCGGACTTGTCCTACAATCATTAAGTCTGCCCCTGGCTGGGGACAGCACCAGTGTATGCTGTATATGCATTCAAACAGCTGGAAGCAGGGCAGTGTCGTTCACCTTTCACTGCCATACTGTAACACAGCCGTTTGACATGAGACAGCCCCCTAGGTGTCTCACTTTCTTAGTGTTTGTATGGACTGGAGCGCAGCGCCGGCTGCCCGCCTGCCTGCTGCTCGTCTGGCTGACTGGCTGCGTTGACGTCAGCGCCGTGTTGATTTGCTAAGGCGAGAGAAGAAAGGAGTTAGTGCGTGCCGAGAGAGCGGGTACTGCGAACTGCCTTACTATGCTGTAGCCCCACTCCCCCTACACTATACGGAATCAAAACGTGCAACTTAGGTGAGTACCAATCCGGGCTAAACGCAGCTGCAGTTTCCCGGCGACAAGTGCCAGACACGCTACTCTGCATGTGTCTGCCACTGTTTTCTCTGTGTACTTTCATTCACCATGTGGATGTTTTGATGCATTTATAACGCCGGGGACCGTTCTGCTTGTCCACGTTCAACCTCATGCCGAAGTTAACAGTAAACGCGACTTTGGCACGCAAGTTGGATCTGCGCACCGGAGTGCTGGATGAAAACAAGTGTTTACCTGATTGCGCTGCAAGGTGTTGAAGTTTGCATTAACGCACGGCATTCTGTTGTAGAGATGTTAAGGTTGACGTAACCCCCCCTCCTCTCGCTAGGTCTGGTTTAGTATGCTGGAGATCGCAGCCAGAGGACGTGAGGTCTGGCTGTTTCACCGGGAGCCAGACAACATATGACGCCCCGCTCCATGTGACTTTACTGGAGAAATCGCGTTCGCTCGTTTTGATGGAAATTCTGCAATTTATAGACAGCGACACTCTTGTCCGTCCTTGTGTCTCCAGACGCACCACTGTGGCTTATTTAGCCGTGATGACATCATGAGGACTGGGGACATTGGTCTTTAATCTCGAAACAAGCCAAAATACAGTCACTGTACAGGCAGGCTACCATTGATTGACAGGCACCTAGATGTTTGATTGGTTACCGATAATCGGCTTGCAGCAGCACGCGCAGCATAGCCCGCTGTGAGGTGGGGAATTGGTAACAGATGCAATGGCAAATTGATTTGTTATTGAGACTGTATGATCTCTCTCTTCCCCCTTTCACTCTTTTCCTCTTTATCATT
>JAVQJD010084143.1:0-32705 GCA_036023655.1 Nannoperca australis | reverse complement strand
GTGTGTGTGTGTGTGTGTGTGTGTGTGTGTGTGTGTGTGTGTGTGTGTGTGTGTGTGTGTGAATATAGAGTTCAGCAGTGAATGTTCTGAATGATTTAAGCTACGGCTTTAAACTGCAGGTACCAGGCTCCAGTCTTCTTGTCTGCCTTTTAAATTGTATATTTTCTGTGAATTAATGTAGAGAACATCTAATCAACTGAGAATCAACTCAGAAAACAACATGAAAGTTCAATTAAATCAAATCCACAGTGAAAAAAAACATCTATGAGTTTGACTCCAAGACGCAAGGATTTTCTCAGTTAATTTATTATTTACCACCTCACCTTAACATGTCAGAATTGACAAAACTCTGGGTTTCTGTGCGTACATGAACACATTTCTGAATTAAATCTGCAAATGTTAAGCAATTCACAGCAGCTCTGGACGACATTCAGACCTCTTCACCACTTCATAAGTACTCAACTTAAAATTGTTGAAAATCGCTGCACTGATTCTGAGGTAAATTATCACATTTTGAAGTGTGGAGCAACAATCAGCGTACTTATTTCTTGAGCTCCAGGGTCACCTGACATCTTTCAGTTTTATTTTTTTTCAATGCCAAAAATAACAGAAATAGTCTAAATACAACTAAACATGCAAATACTGAAGTGACCCAGTGCCTCCACACTGTTTCTATTCAATAATTGAATTTCTATAACATCCACGAAAGTGTTTGTTCACTGTAAACACCTTAAGTGCCACTCAGCACTATTAGGTTTAAAGCTGCTGTGTGTGTCTTTCCTTTCTACGTGTCTGCAGTCACTGTGAGGGTCCTGAAGTAGCTATTGTGTCACTGTAGCTGGAACATAAAACCAGAGTTACAGCACAGACACGACAAACCGAGTCAGATATAACAGAGCCCCTTTGCTTTGTTCCCTGTGGCTGATCGATCAAGTTTTTATAAAGTCGCCTAACGTTAACAGCTTTCCTGAGCTTTCAATAAAAACACTCCAGCAGTTTGGGGAAATGTGGTTACCCAGAGTCCGATGAAAAGATCAGTTTAATCTCTGTGGAGAATAGTTTGTTGCTGCAGTTCAGAAGCTTCTGATCAATACTGTAGACCAAAGATCTGGAAACTAAAACATCTAAACTTTTGGAACAACAGCCCAGGACCCAAAAATGTGTCTTTGTAGAACATTGGACATTTATCTGCTGCTCTAACAGCCTCCAATTATGAATAATGGACAGTTTCAGGCTGTCCGCCATATTTTGGAACCAGTCTGCAGGGTTGTTCTCCCATTCAGCCACAAGAACACGAGTGAGGTCCAACACTGATGTTAACTGATAAGGCCTGGCTGGCAGTCGGGTTGAGTTCAGGGCTCTGTGCAGGCCCGTCAAGTTCTTCCACACCAAACTGGAAAAATCTCTGTGGACCCGGCCTTGTCCACAGGGGCCATGTTGAAACAGGAAACGGCACAAACGCAAACAGTGGGAAGCACAGCATTGTCTAAAATGTCATTGTATCCCGTAGTATCAAGATTTCCTTCCACTAAGGGGGAACCACGGGGCGTAGCATAACAGCACAACACAACAACAGCACTGTAGCAAAAGTACCATGAAGAAAAAGATGTGGACAGGGATCCAGTCCCTAAAAAGGTTTTATCCAATATATAATATTTACACTGTGGGACTGTTAAGCGTGTCTTTACGTCCATGAGCCCTATTAGCAGCACTTGCTCTGCCTGTGATCATCTTGCACCATTTCAGGTCACATTGATTTTGGTTTAAGTTCTCCGCAGTAATCTCTTACACCCTCCACACGTCTGTTGTCCTCTCATTGCTCCGCTCTCGTATCTGGCAACTGCACTGGCTTTAATGGATTGAATCGCAATGAATATGGGGTTTGTGTTAGAGTACGGTTTGTGACAATGCACTTGAAAAGGATTATAGGATACTTGACATTTGTCTGTGTGTGCGTGTGTGTGTGTGTTTATGTGTGTGTGCGTGCGCACGTGCCCATGTGGATCAGAAGGTGTCCTGGTGGTCCTCTGTTTTCTGTTGGACTCTCTAATCCTTTTAAATCAGCTTTGTTAATCCCACTCTCTCTTCGCAGCTGCTGTGGCTTCACGCAGGCACATACAGGCATTCGTACCGCAGCGCATGCAGGCTGCATTTTCTGCAGCCTTTTCAAAGGAGCACATTTTTCAAAAGCATGCTTGTTTTCCGGGGTGCAATGACAGAGACAGATTAGAAGACTCATATCAAGGAAGCTGTCATCAGGAACGGATTGTGATCTTCTGTGTTGTGATTTTGTTTTTTTTTCAATATTGAAAATGAAGATTTAACATAAACATGTCTTTAAAAATGCACACGGTTTTTAAGATGAATTATTCCTCCTTCATTTCTGATGAAACTGGTGTTTTCTAGGGACTCGAGTGAATAGTAAAATTCTTAAACATGAGAGCAATGATTGGTCAAACTGGTAAAAATGTAATATATAACAGAGAGAAAAGGAAGGATACGCGGATGAGAGATACAAAAGCAACACTGCCACTCCCCTGCACTTCCAGTGGGATTTCATTTTTGTTTTGCAGCTTTGCCCCTTTTCTCCTTCACTTAATCTCTCTTAAATATTCTCCCCAACTCTCCCACCACCAAAGATCTGTTGATGGAGGCAGAGTCTTTGAACCCCAGCCGTCTTCATAGTTCAGAGGCTGTGAGGTGGCAGCTGCTAATGTTAATGCTAATGACGTTTCCCCAACCTGGTTTCTGGTTGGCCGGTTTCTGAGAAGTCAGGTGGGGTGAAGGTTTCGGGGCTGGCGGTACCAAAAGAGGAGTGCTCCGTGAATGTAGTCGTGGAAAAGAAGGGGGAATGAGACACACAGCCCAGAGTTGCTGAGCTTTCGAGTTGCTGCTTTAGTGACTGGAGAGGCTGCATTCTTGAGCTAGCATGTCAACACTGAATTAGCATCTGGAAGCCCCAGGGACAGGAACACTGGGAAGCCCCCTTTTTTCCCCACTAAAGAAAACCTGAGGAGTGACACAAAGCTGCAGAGGAGACAGAGAGGGAGGCAGATCATAATGAGGACTGTTTTTATACAGCGTGCCTGCAGCTGTCTCCTATTTCAGGCTCCACCTCCTGCAAAAGGACACAGCCTGTACTTAAGAGGGCTGAAGGTCAGCGGGGCGAACCTCCCAAATTAAAACAGGCTATAGAGGATTCATCTTCACCGTCAGCTCATGCCTTGGGCCCCCTAGACATAATCAGCGATATGAGCGGCGCTCACCTCAGGGTGGTCAGCATCACTCTTTACTGTTTGCCAAAGCACTAAGCTGGTAGCTCTGTGTGACTGCTGACATTCGGCCACACAATACACATATAGTCTCATCCTCTTGCATCGCCAACTGAGCTGGCTGTTGGTTTTTAGTTCATTTAGGTTGTTAAACATACAAACACAGACGGAAACTAAACCAAATTAAAATCAGAGTGTCCATGGCAATCTCAAATAAATAGTCCCATGCTGTCTGCGGCACATGTTCAATTAGAAGCACCAACCCGGGACCTGCGACCAATTTACAGCTTACGTCAACAATGAAGTGGTAATTACGACTGAGAAACTCAGATACAGATCGGATATATCAGACTTAATAATATGGAAGTGCCCGCTCTGATCTGAAAGGAATGTCGCCCCAACTGAGCACAAATTACTGTTAATATGGTTCTTTGAAGGTTAGTTAATTAGATTTTCTGCCAGTTGAGCAAAGATACTGCATTTGAGTAATTACGTGAGAGGAATGTTGATATTGCAGCTACACTGTATAACCTAGTTGCAAACTTATGACATTGTTGAGCGGCTAAAAGAATCCAGCCGTCTCACTGTCATGTCCTCTTGTCTGTAAACCCTTTTTTCATTAGACTCTCTACAGTTTCACAGTCCATCTCCTCACGGCTGACAAACAGGTACAACACACGCTCACCTCTTGTCACGCGTTTCTGTGTCACTCTGAGTTATTTCCTCCTCATCCTGTGTGTCCTTGTATTCCCCTCTTCTGCTCTGACTGCTCTGTTCAGGTTCTCTGTTTCATAAAAAGAAACACTCTTTTCAGCGGACTCACGCTGAGCTGTTCGCTCTTTAATGTCCATGGAGTTTTTTGTTGTTGTTTGTTTTAAATGCTGTTGTATAACTGGTTTCTAGTTATTTCAGGTTTCTAAATTCAGCTCCACCAGCCTGTGTGCATTTCTCACTCATATTAATCTTCGGCCAATTTATACCGTGATTTAACCTAGTTTTCTATTCCCCAGTTAGCTCTGCTGTTCCTCACAATTAGCGTCCGACGCTAACTGGCTCTTAGTTAGCAATTAGTGTCCTCTCCCACAATAAAACTCTTCAGTAATAACTGCAGGTCTCTTTCCTCTCTCCCATCTGAAAAATACATAAACACATCAAAGTGATTCAATTAGATGCCCACAAAACACAAAAGACAGATTATAATATTAAGCAAATGAGGATGCAATGAGCAACCGAGCTGAGCTGAGTTAATTAGGAGCAATCTGGATTTGCATGAAGATCTGCCAGGAGAGGGCGCTCACTACGAATTCTAAGTATATTGGTAAGTTTTAATTAAGTGGCAGTTTTCAAAACCAGCTGTTAAACAGTGCACTAAAAGGAGACACAAGGATTCAACACATCATGTAAAACAGTAGACACAAACTGGAAACGTGTTCTCTCAGTTTTAAAAAGTGGATTTTTTAAATATTTTTTAAAAGGTTGGTCCTTCATAGACTTGGTCGCTCCACAGAAGATGACACATGACAGCAACTGCATGATCTGATTACATTCTCAACCTCAAACTCAATGGCCCCTGCGCTCAGGAAGCCTTCTTCATTCTCTCAACAGGACCCTTAAAGCGATGGTACACTACTTCTTATTCTTGTGACCTAACAAATGTACTGAATGCCTTTCCTTCCTCATAAAACACCACCACCAACCGTCTAACTGATTAGCAGAATAATAATAATAACTAATCAGAAATGTAGTATTTTAAAAGTCGGTCTTATCACAGCTGCAAGAATTATATTGCAAAATTGGAAAAGCCCTAAATGTCCCACTGTGAAAGAATGGATTGATGAAATCCTTAAGATTTCATCGTACGAGCACGTTGAGAAGACACAGTCAAACACACACGTGTAGAGGAGGTTTTTTAAGATGGTTTGAACATACAGAATGGACTGATTATGTAATGCCCCATAAGTCACAAGTAAAGAAATAAACGTGTGTGCTAAAATTAACAAGGAAATAAAGAGAAGCTACAATCAACTTGAGATCCAGGACTGCAGAGTACTGTACCAGCTGGATCTGAAGCCAGTGCAGACTGGCTGGGACAGTTAATGAGGGATTTTAGATTCGATTTGATCTTGACTTTTTCCAAACGGTTAGGAATTTAGACTCCTCTTTTAGAAGGACCTGCTTCTTTCAGTGTTTCTTACAGGGAAAGTGGTCAGACTGAAACAGCAATTTCACACAATGTTTTCAAATTCAGATGAGACTGCTCATATATCCCATAGGCCATGTTGTTTTCAGACAGCTTATGTGTGCACCACTCATTAACGGATCCCACCCAGCCAGAGAGACATTGGATTAACATGAAGAGGAACATTTATGGGTTGTAACAGTGTTTAAAGGCTGGTAAACTGGGAGGAAAATGTCAACAGATTCACAGCCTAGAGGCAGAAAACCCAAATCAAGAGCCACCATTTTTTTTTATCCTCCAGTGCGAAACTCAAACGCTGAAGCAGTTGGCAGGTGCATAGCAATTAGAGCCAGTATAAATCAATACCTCTCATGATATGACAGTAAAAAGACTTCCTTTCACAAAGAAAAAAAAACTTCTGGCTTGGTTATCATGCTGTATAGGAAGTCCAGAGCCAATGATCAGAGTCAGCGCACTAAACAGTAGCAGAGAGCTGTTGATGTAGCGAGGAAATAAAATAGAGAAATAAAATAATGGGGAAATAAATTGGTGCAGGTAACATGTTAGATGTTCAGAACACATGATTGTTGGAGTTTTACTGTAAAAAAAAAAATATATATATACGGCCGTCACCAAGTCATCTTAGTTGCTTCACCTTAATCAGACCTTAACCTTTATATAGCTTGCATGTGTGGTTATTGTAGGAATCAGTTACAGAAATACATCGGCACTGTACATTCAAAGCATTATTGACATTGTTTTGGGGTTGAAAATAGCCCAGCACCAACGCTCGGCCCAGTGAACGAGTTCTCAGTGACACACTAGAAGAGGAGAATTCAATGGAAATCTTTGGCTGAAGGGTAATTCTAGGTTTTTGTCTCATTTGTTTACAAAGGACAACGGTAACCTGGGTGATGATGAACACTCCTAGCCACAACTCCCAAGGAAACTGTCAGTACGTTTCCATCCTGCCTTTGTCTAAATTGCTACGTGCTTTGTGTTGCTTTCATGTCATTTGTAAAAGACAGAGAGCAAACACAGGGATGGAAAATAATTTGATTTATTTGATTCAGCGCGGAAGCTGTTGTCGTAGACTGACATTCTTCCCACATTTAAAGTAATTCAAATGAAACAATACATATTGTTCATTTGTTTGCTCGTCACATTCAATAATGTGTACACACATTAATTTTTATATATATTATCGTAATTCTATCTACTACAACTAACAAATCTATAATCGTTAGTTTAATTAATCCGTTATTATGGACAGTGCTGTGTGATTGGGATGTTCTTTCTGAAGGCATCACCCACTGAAATCACTGCAAGGCATAATAAATGTATTTTAAATAATTATGATGGCTATAAAACAAGCAGTGGGGACCTGGTTACTGCAAAGCAAACTTGTCTTACAAACACAGGCTCCGATAAATAACGAAACAAATTAGAAATTAAGTTCACTGGCAACATTTACTGCCAGTGCGGAAGTAGTTCAACGTTCATACAGTTCCATATGAACTATGAGCCATGCCGTAGCATAAGGTTGCTATACTGTGATCAGCATGGCCGGTGCAGTTTAGTGATGTGTCAATCATAAGCGGATCGTTGAGCAACCAACATTAAAATACTGGGTAGAGGTTCGAACACAGAGGTTTGCACTGACACTTGAAATTACATTTTCATGCTAAAACATAAAAATGTGAATGGACGTGGTTTTCTTGCAGAGGAGTGTTATTGCATTGTGATGTTGCTACTTTCAGTTGAGTGAAGGACGTGAGCGCTTGTTCAGCCTATGCAAACTGTTTCTATACGCAGGTGAGGTGCGCGGCAAAGGTCTGAAAATAATGATCCCCCTCTCAATATAGGCCACATTAGCATTACATTAACCTTTGGGAAGTGTGTGTGTGTGTGTGTGTGTGTGTGTGTGAGAGGGTTAGAGGAGAAAAGGGTCAAATTCTTTCTCTCCTCCCTCTTTCTCGTCCTCTCTCTTTCTCTGAAATGGATGTCGTGTCTTCCTCTCCCCCTCTCCTTCTTCGTCCCTCGATCTTCTTACATTCATCTGTCTGCAAAACACAATGCGACACTACTGTAAAAAGAACTCTGTCACTTTCTTTTCTTTGACATTTTTATAACGTCAACAGCTACATATATAAAAATCTGTTGTTTTCAGAAATGCATTTATTTATGTTTTTTTCCCTTTAACATTTTCATATAATTCTGATATATCCTATATTGGGAGGATCGTCCCATGTGGGAGCTTTATTTTATATAGTTTATACAACCAAAACCTCCCACAACCACCCCTTATATACCCTGCAGTAACTAACAGGAGTGGACTAAACCAATCGTGTGGGAGTTCATAATATATGCACATATAAAGAGACAAAATGGCCAAACAGATATTTACGACTTGTGCATTTCTGTTCACAAATCTCTAAAGAATTAAAGAGCAAAACATACATTTAATCACCAACTTCAAGAGAACATATTTGATCAAAACAGACATATGGTATGCCCCCCCCCCGCCCCCCCCCTCCTCTTTTCTCAAACATTGGTGGAACCAGGAAATACAAATACATGTGAGATAAGATGCAGACACTTTTGCCTCAGAACCAGGTGAAAGACAAAGTAAGGTGGTCATATTTGATATATCTTAATAAATGTATTAGCAGACTTGTTTTTGTGTGTAGCTTTTTATAGCATGCTTAGTTTGGGATCAGATAGCAGGCCTGGTTGGTCTGCCTGTTTGTGGTGCTGCTCTTTTGTATTTCCTGCTATGTGTAGGACTGATTAATCCTCCCATGATACACAAGTACAAACATCAGGGCACACATAGCTTGAAATATGACACCATGCCGCTTTGTATCTGTTACATAAATATATGCAGGTCAGACATGTTGTAGTTTCAGTCGCTTCAGAAGTTGCTCTTCTGAATGTTCTCATTTTTCTTTTCCTTCAGTCAAAGCAGTTTCTGAGCTGTCCTCGCCGCCACAGGACCCCTGTTGACCCGACCGGCCTCCTCTTTCAGCACAATCACTTTTGTGATACACAGGAACATCCAGGTAAATAAAAAGGTTTAAGCTGATCTATTCATTTTATACTTTCAACACTGAATCAAATTACTTTCAGCTCTCACCAACGGCCCCAAATAAACAACTGCTTACAGCAAACAAGCTCTGATAAACCTGCTGCACATCTGTGTGGGTGGGGACCAAACCAGAGCTACTGTCAAAGGAGAGTTAACGTTGCTTTTCGGTGCCAGTTTTTTATTTTATTATAGAAATGTTATGTGTCTTTAAAAAAAAACAATTAAATATGTCTTTGTTGTTGTCTCACTTCTCTCCTCTTGAGAGCAATTACACCGTCAAACTCACAAAGTCACACCTCAGTCTCATACATGTACATACATTCTCACACACACACAGTCAGCAGCAGATGTCAATGTGTTTCTAATAGTGTAATTATGATGAACTGTCCGTGTGTGACAGCTTCCTCGCTGTCAGTAAAAATAGGATTTATGGAGTACAGTAACTGGCCTGAGGCACCGCAGTGTACTGTATATATATTGGTGTGTGTGTGTTAGTGTTACTCTGGTTGCCTATATTATGGACCGCTATGCGCTGACTGGATTACAACCTGCTATGAATGATTAGAAAGCAGGGAGAGGAAGAGTCTGACATTTAAAGGAACATGCCGGCAAGTTTGGGAAGCAAACTATGCTGGCGTCTATACTATAACAAACTGTCACAAACACACTTCACTGCCATCAAACCAATCCATCACACATTTATGTGGCTGCAACTGAAGACAAAATCTAAAATTGTTGGCTTTCACTAACTTACTAATTTACCTGGTTACGCAAGTGACTCCTAGAAATATATTTTGAAATGGTAGATCTGTGAATATGTTTTTATTTATGCTGCTGGCCGTTTTAGCCAAGTCTCCCTTGACAAAAAGATTCTTTCTCACTTTGACTCTCCTGGTTAAGAAAAGGTTAAATATAAATAAAAAGGCTCAACTAACTTGTGTTGATATGGATCATCTGAACATTCAGTTATGTCAATAACACAATCCTTTTTTAGTGAATTTGCTTTAAACATGAACTTGAACTGAAAGATGTGTTGGTACTAATTCAGAATGTGCCAGGTCCGCTCTGGTTCGTACTGGGGTGTTGAGGTTTTAAAGTGGATTTCATGGTTTACGGAAAAGGATGGAGAGAGGATTATGAGAGGAAAGAAGGGAATCCACAAAGATGCTGTTCTTTCTTGTATTGTGTAAGGATTTAAATTTGGTTAATGCATGTATATTTGTCATATTGTTCTTTTGCTAAACAAACTAATATAATTCCCTGTAATTCTTAATGAAAACACACCAAAATGTCTTTAAATCATGAAAAGATTAGAATATTTTGCCTCTACTGCACTTCCTTAAATAAACCCACTCTCTCTCTTTTCACATTATAACATAATTAATGACATTTGTGACCCCTGGTGAATGAGGGAGGGCCCATTTGATTATATTTGTTCTCCATCCCATGCAAATGCACAGAAAAGCTAACTGCAAAGCTCAGCTGCTGTGAGGTCCAATCACCCCAATGTCTTTTTTTTTTTAGCTCGATCCAAGTAGAATTTAAAATGTTTGTGTGTGTCCATCTTCCCTCCTCTTTCCTTCCTCCCCAGTTTTAAGCCCAGCACTCAGCCACTAATGGAGGACAAGCCTGTTAGAGCAACACGCCACGCTTTACTAGCAGCACACCAGGGGGACACACACACACACACACACACACACACACATACACACACACACACAGACAGACAGAAAAACCCACTCACGTATTCATGCAAAAAGATAACACACAGAAATGCGCTAAAATCAGACACACACACACACACACACAGATGAATACTCTGCAAAACAACAAGCATTCAGTTCCATAATAGGCAACTCACAAACACTAAACACACCCTCACACACTCCCAGTAGAGTACACTACCATAGCAACAGACTGCAAACAGCTAATCTATTCAGTGATGCAGCAGTCGTCTCTCAGCGTGAGCAGAGCCTCCAATTATACCTTCATTTGTTTGTCACTTGTTTTGAAGTCAACATGAAAACCAGCAGAACGGCATGCAGCGCCACACTTTACAGTTTCGAACAGCATCAGAACTCAGCACCACTTCTCAGGCATCATGCGACGCGGCTTTATTCTTTGGATCAAAGTGCTTGAGGCCAGAGGGACGGTGGTAAACCCCGGTCACAATCTGTGTCAGACCTTTAAGGCTGCGCACGCCACATTGTGCTACGCTTGTATGAACTTGTGGCGCTACAATGGAAATAGCATGAAAAGACACATTGTCAGCTTGCGTCGTCTGTCTGCATCAATCTCGTGTTTTTTTAAAGGCAGCAGAACAAAAACAAGTGTATAATATAAAAACGGTCCCTGCAGTATCACATCAACTATATATTAGTTGACATTTCATGTCAAAATATATATTTTAGGAAACGAGGTCTAATGTTAATATGCAACTTAATCTCTATTGACTTGTTTTGTTTTTGAATTAATTCGATTTTTTCTTCATTCATTTTCTTTTTACTGTGTTTTACTTTCCTCAAGACTCAATCACATTTACTACAACTCCCAGAGGAGGAGGAAAATGTTGCCTGTTTTTGAGGAGAGCAAACAAAAAAGTTGTTCTATCCGTGTTTTCTTCATTTCTTTCTCATTCAGATTGTATTATAAGTTTTCCATAACAAACACATAATCAATATAACATTACAAGGACATAGCTGTTGCACAGACAACACAAACCAATGGAAGGGCGGAGGGGGATGGTTACAGTGTTCAACCAGACCTTTATTTTCTGCATATGGCACTAGTTTGCACCGTTTTTATATCCCCCAGGTGTAGTGAACTAGATGGTGAAAGAGACCAGAAGACGAGAGGGAGAAGAGGAACAGGATGTGAGGAAGGAGGGAGGGTTTCAGAGACGCAGCAGTGAGTTAACGGGAGCCAAGCATGGCAAATTGGACTGAATTTTCCGCCTGTGCGATTTCAATACACAAACGCAGGCGTACATAACCATGCTTAATAAGTGCCGGGCTAATGCATTGTATAATCTCCTCTAAATTAATATGTTAGACACAATTGCCTGGTAATTAATTCCTGTCACAGCATATCCAAATTAGAAGATTTATTCAGTTCTGTCAATCATAAAACCCATGGAGCCTGAGGCAGATTATGGCCCAGCACGATGTGGTGGTGTAAGGATGATGATGAGGCTATGTGTGGTGGTATATGTCTGCCATGTATAAACATCCATTACCCGGACCTTTAAAGAGCCATTGACGAGGGCCGGTCATCAAACGAAGGTCATTGTGATGAAGGGAAAGGCAGTGGCCTTTTGTTTTACGGCTTCATAAAGAACATAATGTCTCCACGGGCTCTTCAACCACCCAACATCCACCCAACACTCAGTTTCATGGCTGTTCCTTTCCCACACTTTCTCCCTTATTGTTTCTCAGAGCTCCCTTTAGGTGAAACTGCAGCTACCGTCCTGCAGTCCACACAAAGACTAGCATGACAACCCACAATGTTTTATTTCTGCAATTAAAATCTTAAATTACTTGTGGCCTCTAGCAGCGGTAAGTGTAAACGTGTGAATCATGACTGGGGATGAAAGGAGCTTGCAACTAGTGTTGACATTTGTGAAGCTTACAAACCCTGATATGTAACCTTTTTATATATATATGTATGTATGTATATATATATATGTATGTGTGTATATATATATTCATCATTGACTACATTTGTTGGTGTCCATGTCATGTGACAAAATGTGTGACTTTTAATGACAATTTTCAAATTTGATAGCTACGGGCAAAATTTGAATACGTAAATACTGTTTGGAGAAAAGAAAGAATATCCCTGTATAACTGTGTAACAAGAGGTTCCCAAACTGCAGATCAGACCAGAGGCCATGTGACACGGGTTTGCAAGACCAAGAGATGATTAACAGGATAGGAAGGACCGTCAGTAAACGGGTGGTGATGGGTCAAAAAGAGACTTTGCTTCTTTATAAGGAGCTACAAGCCAAAGAGTTTGGAACCCACCAGAGGTTTCCCCCTAAACCCGAGCCAACACGATTTATTTAGACTCGAGCTGGATCCAATATTTAATGTTACCTGCCCCCTCTTTTATATACTCATAGCTACACACAGACAACGGCACGCAGTTTAATCTTCCTGCTGTGATTTATGAGCACAAAGAATTAAGTAACTAATATCAGCCAAGATAATCAGTAGTAACCTGAATGCAGCTCTCACCAGACATAAACCAACCAGGTCGCAGAGTGATCGTACTGCAGAGAGCTAATATTGGAGGGAACACGTAATGGTAGCGCTGAAAACAGTATTCGATTAATCAATAAGTTAATCAAGAGGAAATAAACGGTTCCAAATGTTCTTAGATGTGAGATTCGTTTGATCTTAGTTGTAAATTGAATTAACTGTGTTTTCGGGATGTTTTTCACTTTTTTGGGGACTGAAAATAGATCCTGCTGTGATTGTTGCACCCGTACAAACAGACGTGAACTTATCCAACACAAGTTTCTGCACACACAGAGCCAAAAGGTATTTCACTTTTAAACTATTATCTCATGCCTGGTGCTGGTTTGAAAACACACACACACACACAAGCCTGCAGGCGTGTGGTTTTTCTTTATTAAAAACCAGAAAGCGCAATTAGCTGCAGAATATGCTTAACCCTGTATCACTCCCCCAGCTCGAGGATATATTGTTCTTCCTCTCCATTATTAAAAATATCACAGACGTGAGAGGAGGAGGGGAGCAGACAGGAACTATCACAGCTGCATGTTTAGCAAGTGGAGGTTGGAAAATGTGTTCTGTTTAGTGGCAGGAAGGCGGGCGTACTTTGTGTGTGTGTTTTGAGTGTTTGAATGGGAGACTGAATTCATCTTTGTCTTTGAGCTGTGTGTGAGTGTTTGGGATGTTGTGGATGTTGTGGAGGTGGTGCGAGCTATGACAGCGTCGGTCCCTCACTGAGAGACTGGCTGACGCACATTGTTGAAGTGTATATGTGCGGTAGTTTATCTGGGACATTTTTTTCCACCTAACAGGGAATCCATGAAACCTCTACTATTAGCATATTGTTACTTTAACTCTGAGCATGAAGGTAGAAGAAGAACCAACACGTCTTGGATTTGAGGATTTTCTTTTAAATAGAACTACAGCAACTTCAGTTTTTTAGCATTTTAAAGAGGCACTGCACACTTAAACGTGTTTTTTGAGTTGTAAACTAAACGATATTTCTGTACTGCGATGAAACACATCATTCACGCTGACATTTTATACCAAATTTATGAAAATCTGCATTTCATGAGTTGAAAATGTCTCAACATCCCATCTACTGTTTCAAATCAGCTTTAGGACCCGTCTACATCATGAAACGTATATCAAAAAAGACTCGATGTCAAAGATCAGTGTCAGTCAGACTCCCTCGTGTTCCCTCGCGCACTACAGTCGTTCCCTCACTTGTCATTTCTCTTATTTGCTGGGAAAGAGGGATCTAGCAGACCTTGAGGGTGTAGTTAAACTTTAAGTTATATAATCATTCATTTTCTATTATACGCTGTGTTACTGTGTGTGTGTGTGTGTGTTTTAATGTTTTAATGTACCTGATTTTCAAAGTTGTTCCGCTCTGTTCTGTTGTTTTGTCGTCTTTAAATCAGACTGTGTGAAGAGACTAAAGTGTTTCAATGACCTGCGCAGTGAAGTCTGGCCCTAATTTAACCAATAAATGAAGGTAAAAACACGCATGGCAAAGGCACAATTCATTCTAACTGAACTCTATTTCTGTTGTTTTCCACTGCTGTCACTGTGTTGTATGCAAAGTTGTGTCCCTGTGTTATTTTCAGGCCTTTGGTCCACCATGTTTGCGCTCATGGTTCACAGCTTGTGGTTTCACCTCTGGTTCTCTCATGCAGACAGAGGTGTTATTCTGCATCCTGATGTTCAGTTCAGTGATCCAGGTGTGCCTCTCACAGCAGAACATGGTGTCAGTGGAGAGACGGAGAGAGTTTGTGTATGGTTTGGTGTGTTTTCCACCTTGACTCAGGTATACGTGCGCTCCTGTAGGGAAGAGGACTTTGTGTTTGTGCTGTAGTTCTCTGGAGACGGGAGAGAGCTCGGGCCTCGGGCCGGCCTCGGGCTCCCACTCAACTCAGTTGCTCCTGTTTCTATATCTTAAAATCTTTCGCTCTGACTTGAACTATGACCTGCATTTTTCTCATTATTGAGTATATTTGTTTGCATGCTATACTTTTGAAAAATACTTTTTGACACCACAAAGCCAGAGAAAGTGCTTTTTTATATACTTTTTTTTAATTGACACTAAACTGTATATTAGGTCAAATACTGGGATGTGATGTAATAATTTTACCACGCAGTTTCACTGCACAAGTTGAAGATTACTAGAATTAACTTGCATACATTCTCTTCTACCTCCAGCTCTCTGCAGAGTTTACAGCCCTTGTTGCCCACATGTCTCATGTATTTAGCATTTATCCCTTTGTTGTATCCTAAATTAGCTCATCAGAAGGCTCTTTATGAACGATTTCCTGATTTTGGAAATAGTTGTTATATGTAAGTGTGTCTAGTTTTTAATAATCTCAAGGTCTATTCCCAGCTATAGCGGTTTCCTTACAGCTTATAAAAGTCAGAGCAGAGCAGGGAGATGTTGTCTTCAATATCCTCGACCTGCCACCATCCCGACTACGAAACAAAACACTCCGCCGCCTCAGATCTCTTCACTTAGCCTCTCACATATTGTATCCACACAACGTTTCCTCCAACTGGCTTTCTCAAGAAAGACGTAATTAAAGTAGAGTGTGATATGTGTATATGAAGCATTCACAAAGCCTGGGGCCAGTGGAACTGAAGGAGGTTGTAGATGTGCAGTGATACGTCTTGAAGATAAAAAAAAAAAAATGATTGTAGTTGCACTTGCACAGATTCTGCAGCAGACCGAGCCAGCATATTCCTCAAAACCAGGATGAGGGCTTTTCTGAGTGCCTGGAGCAAAGATGTAATGATTACATGTGCAAACATACAGTGTATATAGTAAACTCTCAAAACATGTTGTTGTAACCAGGATGGTTTTAACAGTTTATGGAAGCAGGTCCGTCTGTAGTCTAGTAGCAGGTTACGTCTACTCGACTTATCATCCTATACCTGTGATCATTTTACATTTATGTGGTCTTATCTTTTAGTGTTGCCTTTGTGTAGGTACAATTTCACGTCACTGCCACCAAGGTTATATTTTTTATCACGTCATAGTGATCAAAATGTTTTTGATCACTATGATAAAACCCATATCATCAAGTACGGTGTTCTTGCAATGCCATCTAGAAATGTCATCCTAATTTCCATCGTACCCTCCTGAAGTTCCAGCCCTGATTAGATGATGGAAACGCTGGCGATAAAATCCTCTTCCCATTTCTCCTCACCGCTCTCCCTCCGAGCCTTCTGTGTGCCAAAACAACACAACACAATAATAAGATTACAACACCGAGTGTGTGTGGAGCTGAGCAGCGATGCCCAGATTTTAAAAGGTTGGGTGGTAAAGACGCGCACACACACACACACACACACACAGCTTTCATATTTTCTCTTCTTATGGTCTTCGGTGGTTTTAGCCAGAAACTGAAAACATGGAATTACACAGGAAATCCATTTTACTGTGAAATTATTTCTCTCTGTGTCTCTCCTTTCTCACTTGTTTTCTCTTAATCCTCTTTGTGTCTTTTTAAAATTTCTTTCATTTTCTCTTTCTCTCAATCTTCATTTGCACCAACCGAGGAGACAAAGAGAGAGTTCAGGGCGAAAGACAAACGGAGTCGATGAAGAAACACTAACGGTGGAGCTCATAGTGGCAGTCTAACTAATAGTACTATAGTAGTATTTATAATAACAACCGCAGTAGTAGTTACAGTAGAAATAGTGGGAGAAGAGTACATTTGAGTAGTGGTAAAGGTTGTAGTTGAAATAGGAGTAGGTGGAGGAGGAGTAATAAGTTTTTGTTGTTTTTGTTTTAAGTAATAGTAATATAATAATAATAGTGGTGTCATGACCCTATCATTACTACCTATTGATAAAAGTAGTGATGGTGGTCGTAGATCTAAGTAGAGGTAGTATTAATAGTAGTAGGTGTAGTGGGGGGGCTGATATAAGAATACAAACATTATAATGATTGTTTTCTACTATTTGTTCATTCTGAATCTCACCAAGATGTTGCATGTGAATGTGTTAAAGGTCTTTCATAGGCAGTCAGCAGCGGTATTGATCCATACTCCTCCAACCCCCAACCCCACCCCCCACCTCCACCACCACAACACACACACACTTACACTTTCGCCATCTCCTTCCCGGCTCCCTCCTCCTTCCTCCGCTCCTCCAGTGGCAGACTGAGCTGTAAAAATCAATGGGGAAAATGTTCAGAAACAGCCGATCGAGAAGCCATCTGGCCCTTGTTGTCCTCAGAGACCGGCAGTGCGTCGTCCCCCCCTCCCCCGGGGGCCGAGACACGCGGAGAAGAATCCCAAGCACACAAGAACACAAAGCAAGTGTTAACTCAATAACAGGAACGTTCTCAGTGTGGGTTATTACATAAGAGTCGGATTGGTGGACGCACGCGGCAGACGGATTAGATCGACGTTTGATCTGGTCCTTGAATCATCTAGGACCTAGATGATGATGATCCTAGATTCTAGGTGTTTCACAACAACTTGTTCTGATGTGATTTACATTTTGCATGTAGCCAGCAAACACACAAAATGTTCTTCCCTCAGCTTTTATGAACTGCGACTGGATGTGGAGCAGTTTTAATGTCTCTCTAACGCCACCTCCATCAGTAGTCAAGGTTTTTGGTCAATGCTTAAACAAAGTGCCACAATGCACCACTCTCTGGGTTTTGTCAAAATTAGTGACCAGTGTTGCCTGGGACGTCACATCTGAGTTTCAGATTTTGACCTTTAATTATTGTGTCCTCATTAATCCAATTAATGCAATTTGTAAGAGTAGCTGGATAAGTTTGTGTCCATCACATTAATAGTGTCAGAGGTGGAGGTATACTGTTCAGGAAGTGAGGTGTGAATACAGAGGCCAGAAAGTTACTGATGACTCAGCTACCAAATTGTGGTTAAAAAGTTAACTGTAATGAAAAAAAAAGCACAAAAAAAAAGGGAAATTGAAGAAAGAAAGTGAAAGCGAAAGGAAAAAAACATGAAAGTAAATGGTAAAGGGGAAAAAAAGATGAACATGTGGCAAGAGGTAAAAAGGAGAAAGAAGGAACAGTAAATTAAAGAGAAGCTACAGTCTTTTAAGAATCTCCCAGTACTGGTTTAATACAACTCAGCAGTCTGTTGTCTGTCAGTCTGTCTGTCTGTCTGTCTGCCTGCCTGCCTGCCTGCCTGCCTGCCTGCCTGCCTGTCTGTCTGTCTGTCTGTCTGCCTGCCTGCCTGCCTGCCTGTCTCTCTGTCTGTCTGACTGTCTGTCTGTCTGTCTTTCTGCCTGTCTGTCTGTCTGTCTGTCTGTCTGTCTGTCTGTCTGTCTGTCTGTCTGACTTATATCTCATTGTCTGTCTGTCTTTATGTCTGTGTCTCTGTCTGTCTCCATCTCTCTGGGTGGTCTGTGGTCCAGCAGCCTCCCCTCTCCCTCCGGTGGTGGTGTGAGGGTGTTTTTGGGAGGGGGACAGTGGGAGGAGGAGGGGGGGTACATGTTGGGTACTGGGGGGGGCAGTTACTTCCTCACCAGCACTCCTCCCACCCTTATTTATCCTTCACTTCCTCCCCTCCTGATTGTTCCTGGCCCATAAAGAACATAACGTGCCCACACAGCAGTGCCCCCCCCCATCCCCAACTCCTCCAAAAAATAAAAAGTTCAGGTTAACCACTGAAACCCAAAGACTCCTAACACCCCTGCCTCCCCACCAGCACACACACACACACACACACACACACTGAGTGCCACCCCTGCTCAGCTTTGTGTATAAACAGTGGTTGCTCACAAGCAGAATGACAAGGCGTGCAAACATACATATATGCAGAACAGTCACATTCGATTCGCCCACATTGATGCACACACACACACACGCACACACAGAAACATGTATACACACACACACACACAGACATATACATGCCACACGCAGACTGTCCTCGCCATCGCCATCAAAGAGCTGCACGTCGCTTCCTCTGTTCCATGTCGTCCTTCTCTCCGGTCTGCTAGCCATTTTACCATCAATGGCATGGTTGCATTCAAGGGGGATTTCCCCCCTCAGATCTGGCAACCACAACAGCCAAGGAGGCCCGCAGAGGCGGAGAAAGGAGAAAGCAGCGAGTGATTGGCATGTGGTGCCCACTTCTAAAATGCACATTACAAAAGAGACACAAACACGGAAGAGGTGGCGTGGAGTTAAATCACTCTCACATGGCTCGTTGTTGCCTGTAAGAACTGATCCACAAAGAGGTGGCAGAGGGCAACATGTCGCTTCAGCACTAGTTAGCCCAGCTCTGTGTCTCACAGGCTGCAGGGTGGAGATTAGGAAACAGAACCTGTGCACGTGTTGATACATGCAGGCCTCATTCACACTAAATAAAGTATTGTTCTGCTTTCCAAATGTTTTTATCTGATTTATCTGATAAAAGACTGTACGTTTTGTTTTCCCAAAAATAAAGTTTTACATGAATCTTTATTTAAGTTCCTGTTCAAATATGCTGTATTTGCACAAATGGCTTGCAGCCACAGATTCAATAACAAGTGTATGACACAACGTTTAATGTGGAAAAAGGAGAACATAAAACAAATGTGTAATCAATAACAGAAACAAGTCCAATGTAAAAGAAGTGAGCTTAAAGCTGCAGCTTCTCACAGTCTGACTGCAACTGTACAATGTGTCTAACGATACCCTGCTAATCTTTTCTGATGACTTCTATTCTCGTGTGCTGAGTAATGCTCAGAGACCTGCAGACAACAGTACGTCTTCGTCACTAATGGTTTGATTATGATCATATCTGCTGTGGATTGTCAGTGGTTTTAGTGGCACGCTGACCTTTGGTCCCACCATAATGACAACATCTGAGAAAAGGGGAACAGTATTTGTTTCAATCTAGTTTCAGTCTTTCTGAAAGACCTTTTTTACGTTTTGATCCATGTGAATCTGGATAAAAGGTCAATTAGATTCAAGATTCTTTGTTGTCATACTTTTGTAGTCCCACTCACATGTGTGATGGAAATTTACCCTATATCCATATTAATCCATATGATGCTGATTTGATTTATGTCTCCTGATCATTCTGTGCTTTGAGACTGTTTTTCTGTCTGCCCTTGTTTCTCAATGGAATTCATTCTGTTATGGGATTCCTTATCTGACTGCTGACTTGTTTTGGGTGTTGCTACACTCACAGACTTGCCTGCAAGAAGACAGTGTAACCAGGTTCTTCCTGTCTCTCTTTGACTGTGACACCCCTTGAGTGCACATCAATGGGACCTTTCTGCAGAAAGCTTAATAAATACTCAAAAGACTTTGGTGATTCAGAGACTCTTGTTTCCAGATTACTACCACACATGCTATTGGACGAAATATGACTTGGAAAATGTTCGTTAGTTTCTCGGCTGTCAGATGAGAACATTGATTGGCACAGAAAATGATTCATGTTGACTAAGCACATGTCTTTAATCTGTAGTGATTATTTCTCAATTCTCTACCCCACACACACACGCACACACACACACACACACGAAGACGCACCGAGCAGCTGCAGAGGAATTTTTTAATTTGCGTTTGACAGATTAACCCTGTGTTTCTGAGAAGCGCCTCACAATATGACTCATTACGCTCCTCAGTGAGGATTAGCACGAGTTTAGCATTTAGCTAGATTAGCAATTAGCAAGGCATAAACTACCCTAAATGACTAATCACACAGGGATTAGCATGAATTTAGCATTTAGCTTGATTAGCAAATAGTAGAGCATCAGCTCTATCAGTGACTCATAAACCAGGGATTAGCGTACATTTAGTATTTAGTCCAGTTAGCAAAATTAGCAAAGCATTAGCTCATGCACAACACAAATGAGTCTGCATCTTAAAAGGCAATATTTTCAGCCTCTCACACCAAATGTAAGTAACATTTGGCTAAATGTTACTTATGTCAAATATGTTTGACACCCATCTGGGGTTAGCCACAGTTCGCTTTGAAGCTACTGTTATTATTTTTAGAGAGTTAGAACCTCTCTGTCTGTTGCAGCTTTCCATGGAAACAGCAAAAATATGTTTGACAGCAAAAAGAAATATACCGCTCACTGACTAACCGTAACAGAAATGCTAGACAGCGCTAACCATGCATAACCAGACACTGAGTGACTAACACCTTCTTTAAAACACTTCTGCTTTTTAAGTTTGTGGTTTGAGGAGGTGTAAGAGAAAAAAATGCTCAAATACAACACAGATGAGGCTATTTCAGTTTGTCTGCGTGAGAATAACATCACCAAAGCGAGTTCCTTCTTCTTCTCACGCAAAAGCAGACAACTGACCCTCATCCTGAGTCCTGAGCAGGAAGGAGCGAGGAGCCGGCCATGTTTGTGTAAGTGGGGTCTGTTTGCCAACACTGTAACCCAACTAGTGTTGTGTTTCACATTGCTCTGCTGTGTCGTCACTCACTTTCAACACGCTGTTAGCCAACGGCTGCAATCCAACACTTTTCACTTTTTCACACTGTTGGTCCATCACTTCCCCTCAGTGCAAAATCACTGTGGGCTTCTGTTTGCTGCATACGAGCAGTTTCATTAACAGATGTTGCTAAATTCATTGTATTTTATTAAAATCCTGCACCACAACTTCAAAATGAGAAGCGAGTTTACTGAATGCAAATGCCACATGTGTCCTCAGTTGGTGTTTCCTGGTTTGTTGCATTTAACCCTTGTGCTACCTTGCGGGTCATATTGATCCGGTGGCCCATTGTCTTGACCCAGTGTCTCCTCCAGAGGGTAGCACAAGGGTTAAAGTTATAATCCTCTGAGGTAATACAACAAGGTAAGAAGTCAGATTTGTTCTTCTTCTTAGTTGTTTTATACTTTTGCAAATGGTTCTTTACCTTTCATGACATTTCAAGCATCTTGCATGTTCTCAAACAGAGTGAGGTTAATGGGCTCATTAATATTGGAACAATACACAAACAAAAAGCCAATACTGTAATATGTAATCTGTAACTTTCAGAGGTTGAGAAGAGCTCTATACAATTTATCATTTTTAAAACTTTCTCTTCAGTTTCTTCACCTCTGTTTCTGTAACCTCTAGAGATGTAGTTTCACAGCCCAAAGTACAACTTTTAGATGAGTGGCGACCCAAATTCTCCACATAAACAATTTAGATGTGATGATAAAGACAGATGATAAACACAAGATTTTGTGTTTTTAAAAGCAAAAGGAATGACCAAAAGCCTGCGATGACCTTTGCAGAACGTTGCGGCTGCTGACAGCTATAACACTGAGGAGCAAACACCTGAAAACACTCGCTCCTGCTCACATGAAACATTTAACTAAGCTAATGTCACTATTTGAACACCAACATTGAACTGCAGGCATGAAAACGTCCCGCTGGGTGTAAAATGTGTCTCGATATCCAGATTAACACGAATACGACGCTGTGTTACTTTGTGCTGCTGAGAAGTCACGTGTCTGTCAGAGTCATATGGATCTCATTGTGATAACTAGCGTGTGGTTGACGAGACCAATGATTGTTCCTGTGACTGTTTACCAACCACACTGCCACGCACAGTGACTCTGCTCAATGTATATTTGAACGTGATGTATAGTTTTCTGTCTGTTTGTGTTTTGTCATTTTGTACTGAGTGTGGGGTCCCGTCGCCCTGCTGCACACTTCATGCAACTCTGAGTACACTGCATGCATGGATCATTATACTGGGCCCCTAGCTTAAAAGAAGGAAACAATTCAGTCAGAGGCCTGAAATAGTAGCTAAACTGTGCTGAAGCCCATGTAACTAGTGACCTTTAATTCGCTGTACAGGCAAAAATTTTGAAAATATTGCAAATTCTTCTTTGTGCAAAACTGTGGCTTCTGGGGCTGTTCGTGGTCTACAGTCCTGCCAGTGGGTCAGTACAGTGAAGATCTGAGACATCAGTGGTTTGATTAAAACACGCTTGATTTGACAACTCTTTATATTTGAACACAGCATTTATTGCATTTATTTGCATTGAATGACAAAATAAAAACTGTCACGCTTTTAATTTAGGCCCCAAAATGTATAGAAACAGTGCCCAGGTTTAAAATAACCAGTTTCCCTTAATTAAAAAGTAACGGGACTGAAGAGTAAATCAGTTCAGTTACACTTCTATCACCTTCGCTTTACGATTTAACAACAAGTGTTTGGTATTAAAATTCAAATCATATCTCAGACTGTGAACTCCTCCCTGGAATAATGAAGCTCAGAATCCACAACAACTCTGTTATTGCTTTGTCATCAAGGATCTGTCTTTTCTTTTTATTCCTCTTTCCCATGCTCTCTCTCTCTCCTTCCTTCCCTCTCTCTCTCTCTCGCTCACGCTTGTTCAGCACACTAGAGCCTGCAGGAAGACGAAGTGAAAGTGTGTTGAAAGTGAACGTTTTCGCTCGTTCTGTCAGACACACAGGAAGCTGAGAGAGGCAGTGGCCTGAACAGAGGAAGCCAGATTGCTGTGTGTGTGTGTGTGTGTGTGTGTGTGTGTGCGTGTGTGTGTGTGTGTGCGTGTGTGTGTGTGTGTGTGTGTGTGTGTGTGTGTGTGGTCTCAGTGCTGACTGGGCCCTTTGACTGCAAACGAGCCACTTTACAGGCTGCGGCTGCTAAACCTGATTAAAAACAGCTCAGTGTGGTGCCCCAACAGCGTGGGCGGAGAGTCCTTTTAAGAGATTCAGGAGACTTATAACCATGTCAACACTACAACATCATGTTATGTAATATGTCTGAAATATGGGAATAAAACATGACATATCGTTCCATGTAGATAACACACACACACACACACACACACACACACACAAACACACACAGAGAGAATCATAAAGTCATAATGAATCTGCACTTTGAGCACTTCTTCAATGATTTGATGCATTTCGTTGAAAGAGGATGTTACAGCAGGACATGACATGCGTGGACCGTCCACACATTTGTCATGATGTTATTAGGCTGCCCACAGACACGGCATGAGCAGCATTCCCGCATCTACACTGCTTTCAGGAAGCAAAACCATCTGAGAACAGAAAAACTTGTGTTGTACAGAAGTATGTAAATTATGTTGTTTCTTGATGGATGCAGCACTTTGTTACTGTAAGATGTGTTTCCGAAGGTGGGATCGATGCAACAACCCCCCCCGGGATCCACTATCCAATGGATTTGAAATCCTGTTCAACCAATTATCCAATAACAATTGTACACCTGCTATATATGTTGTTTGCCTCATGTCTTTTGGCCATTTTGACTCTGTAGTGTTGAAACATTAGTTGTGTTGCACATGTAAAAGCTGCAAATCAGTCAGTCCTGCATGTTGCAGCACAGAGAACCCTGTTTGTGCTCCAGCCTCCAGCCGGAATAAACATGAAGAAATAAAAAGTGTGGAAGCTGAATGTGTTTGCTGTCAGGACTGTCAGGATGCCTTGTGAATGGTGCTTTCTCAACTCCTAATACCTCCAGATTATCACTTTGAAGCGGAACAGTGTGTGAGGAGCAGAGGTGCAACTGACCCATTAACGACGTGGGCCACACCACCTGCATGAACTGACTGAAGAGCACCTAAACACACCTGAAGGGAACAATAATTAGTGTTTCAAGTCCAAGTGAAAGGACTGTTAAACTTAACATATATACAGATATACATTTATTTATATAAATATATGTATATAAACTGTTCTCTTTTTCAAAATTAATGAGATATCTTAAAATCCAACTTTATAAAAAATGTATTATAATTACTAATGTAACTATTTAACTTGTTTCAGCTTATTTTGAATAGAATTAGCTTGTATTCTTTAGTTTTGTTACTGTAAAGAAGTGTTGGATGCTGTGGGAAAACATGCTGATAACTCTGCTTGCTTTGTTTTAGACTGAAAATCAACATTTTGTCTTACACAACATAAAACCTCTTTCTGAACTGTAAGTAGCAAAAGGTTTTTCCAATATATCAGATAACTTCAGTGGCTGATAGAAACCATTTGTCTGCATACTTAAACTCTATAACTGAAATCCAATGCAAGCAATTAGGTCAGCTTCAAAGCGTTTGTTTGTTTTTTTTTACACGGCTGCAGATATTTATATCCAGTTTATGAGTTTGACCATCACATGTGCATTTGAGTTTTTCTTCAATAATCCCACTTCCTCTGCTGCCTCCACATGTTTCTGCCCCGCAGAGACGTTAAGTACGTGTGTGGTGATGAACACGCTGGTGGACCAAACGTCACAGTTTGTGTTGGCAGCAGTGAGTTGTTAGTGGGAAGGTCCGTGTACACAAACAAAAACAAACACACACACACACACACACACACACACACACAAAGTAATCTGTTACTGTGTGTGTGTGTGTGTGTGTGTGTGTGTGTGTACAGAGCTGATTAGTCCAGTCAGACGGACTAATTGACTGTGGCAATGAGGGTCTAAAGCCGTCCTGATGAAAAGAGGTAACGTGCTGGAATAGTTTGTGTGTGTGTGTGTGTGTGTGTGTGTGTGTGTGTGTGTTGGGGGGTCCCATCTGTTGTGGTCGGTGTATCCGGTAAAGCATGGGGGCTGGGGAAGTGAGGGGGCGTGATGGTCGGAAAATAAAGCTCCTTTTCTCTCCTTTTCTTTCTTTTCTTTCAAGCTACACACTTCGATATCTTAATTCAATATAGAAACATGCACAATATAAAAACAAAACTAAAGTAAAAATAAAATTATGATTCAACATTAGGACCACTTTATGTACAATAATGTTGCAACATAATATATGAGAAAATACATTTAAAATACACGTTGAACAACATTTGTGTAGTTTTTGACTGGAGCTCAAACAAAGGGCTTAAAGGGCCACTGCACCTAAATCACACACACACACACACACACACACACATTTCCCACTGACACAATATGGCCAGAAGTATGTCGACACTCCTGACATAAATGGCCATTTTTCAAATGAAATGAAGGGAAGTGAACTGCACAGTCTGTGGCAGCAGTTTGGGAAAGTCCCTTTTTCTGTTTCAACGTGACAACGTTCCCAGTGCACAAAGCCGGCTCCACGAACAAATCTTTGTGGGATGAACTGGACCTGGACTGTGAGCCAGACCTGATCCCCTAACATCAGTGTTGGACCTCACTAAGGTTCCAAAACCTGCTGCGAACCCTGAACCCAGGCCCCTTCTGGAGCTGGATCTCTGTGTGCACCTAAATAGCTCTTTTGAAGCCAATTCAAAAATGGCGCCCAAGCTGACAATCCTGCAGGCATTAAAGACAATTGTAGTTGGATCTCACCTGCTGCGTCAGTCCACATCAGGCCACGTCACTCCACGTCAGGCCGCGTCAGGCCGCGTCAGACCACGTCAGGCCACGTCAGACCACGTCAGACCACGTCAGGCCACGTCAGACCACGTCAGGCCACGTCAGGCCACGTCAGAATGTGAAGTTCAACATCAAGGACAGGAGAGCGTGAAGTTTGGTCAAAAGTTTCACATTTTGCTGTGGATTTCTCTTCCAAATGAATTCGCTTTTCAGGTTCAACAAATCTATAAATGGAAAAATATATATTTTGGATGTTGATTGCTCAATATGTTTTTTAAAAAGTCCATGTTCATGTTCATGTTGATATAGGTTTTTATGTGTCTTGTCTTTAAATAGCAAACACTTCCTCAGAACTGCCTTGTCCCATTTAGTCATCTCCTCGCTTGCTGCATTTGCAGTATTTGCCTCTTTAAGTTATTTGGTTATAAAATAATTAAATTAGAATTAAAAAATCCATCCCACAATGCAGTGCTTTAAGTTTTGCCCTCGCAATATACTGCAAACTACTGATTGCAATGTTGTTAATAGTAAAAGAGACTGACTCATCACACAAACGACTGTGTAACACACTTTTCCCATCATCCACTCTGCCGGGCGCTGACGCGGCTCCAACATGAGTTCTCTCTTGTTTCTATGGTAAGCTGTTAGCAGATGAGTCTTGATCAACCGGTCAGCTGGTGACTAATAAGCACACACACACACACACACACACACAGGCTGTGTTTACATGTGCCCACTGTGAGATGTCTGTGGTCCGTTATTGAGAAACAGCTGAAAGTTCCCTTAATCAACGTATGTTTGACATTTTTATCTCTGTGTGTGTGTGTGTGCGTGTGTGTGTGTGTGTGTGTGTGTGTGTGTGTGTGTGTGTGTTTGTGCGGGTGGGTGATTGGGTGGGTGTACACGTGTCTGTGATCCTAACCAGGGAACTGAAAGCCGAACAGAAAGGCTTTATCCCAAATATAGAGATCACACCAAAATAACCGGATTATTGAATAATGCAGCCGTTGATTATCTCTCCTGTTGTTGATCATGTGAGTGTCGAGTCTCTGCAGGTGTCTCACTGGATTCCTGCAGTGTCATGGATGTAGCATCGCTTTTCCAGGATGTTTCACGCAGTCGTCATATATGATGGTTTTGAGTTAAACCGGAACAAAAATCAGAACCTGCCTGCTGCCATATTTACACTTGTAGAGGTTACTGTGTGTCAGATGTGTCATAAAACATCTGCTGAAAACACCAGGGAGAATGATTTATTGTTTTATCTCCTTAGTTAAAATTCATCCCGCTGCTCTGCTGTTAGAGAAACATTCTCCCTGTCTGACGTCTTTGTCGTGCACATGCCTGCATGTACAAAGTTAGACATTTAAATATATATGTATATATTTATGTGTGTGTGTGTGTGTGTGTGTGTGTGTATATTTCCTTCCCCCCCATTACAGTAACCTGGTTTCTCATTAACATGGTTTTCAGGAAGTCAGATTGCTGCAGAAGGCCGACCGTAACCTGGTTGCTCAAGTTCGTGTAATTGCATAATATATTAAAGTGAAACTTTTATTAAAATGTATTTTAATGACGTGTAATAATGCCCTCTTGTTCTCTTTCTCACACACACACACACACACACAGTCCTCTGTCATCCTGTCATCTTTCATGTCTGTTACCAGGACGATGCTCCCAGTACTCTCTCTCTCTCTCTGGGTCACAGATAAAAGGCCTCAGTGTAACATGAGAAACTAAAGATTCACTCACACACACACACACACACACACACACAGACTGTGGCCGTGTGTGTGTGTGTGTGTGTGTGTGTGTGTGTGTGTGTGTGTGTGAGCGTTTTGAAAGACTGAATTAAATTCCTATGGATTTCTCTTCCAAATGAATTTGCTTTTCAGGTTCATCAAATCTATAAAAGGAAGAGAAACACTCTTCATATAGGTTTTTATGTGTATTGTCTTAAAATAGCAAACACTTCCTCAGCACTGCCTGGTCCCATTTAGTCATCTCCTCGCTTGTATTGGCCTTTCTTTTAATTTGTATTTAAGTTATTTGGTGTCTGATGTTGGTGCATTTTAGTCTTTGTTGCACACACACACACATTCACCCTGTGTGTGTGTGTGTGTGTGTGTGTGTGTGAGAGAGAGAGAGACTTCAAAGTATAGCATGCCTGAGTCTTCAATCAGCGCAATGTTGATTTCACATGAGATACAGACCAGAGTCGTTACAAAGATACCCTTTACCGTGTGTGTGTGTGTGTGTGTGTGTGTGTGTGTGTGTGTGTGTGTGTGTGTGTGTGTAAGTAAAGAAGAGAGTGGTAGAGACAGTTGGCTCATTCAAGATGAACTTGTTTGGAAAGTGAAGCAGCAGGGGGCGCTGTGACAGACAGCAGGTTTCCAGCAGCCTTCAACGAATTTACAGGAAGTCACAGAATCATCTCCCGATAGATTCATCTGATCTGGATCTGATTATTCATATCAACCACACAAGATATGTTTGTGTGTGTGTGTGTGTGTGTGTGTATTTCACACAGTGGTGGAGGCACAAACACAAGATTTCATGAAACAAATTCCCAAATGAGCACCACATCAGCGTCCAGTCGTCTCGTGATGATTAGAAAGAGAGGGAGGTTATGCAGCAGCATACAGGCACAAAGCTGCTACAGGCAGTGTTTCACTGATTTCTTGAAACTAGAAATGTCACATAAAAGCGTTGCAGAGGGAGCAGGTGGAACCAGTGAAGAGGCAGTTCTTCCTCCTTACATTGCAGTTGGAGAGGCACATGATGGTCTGTCCGTCAAATGTTTTCAACAAAACCAGTTTTTGAGTTTTGGTTTGTTTTTTTACAGAAATTAGTTAACTTTTCTTAGATCTTCTGTTTATGCTTTAGAGCTTCTTTATCATGTTGGTTGCTCTCACAAGATCCCTTTAACTTGCTGTTTGCATGCATGACCACCTCCTCCTCCTCTTCCTCCTCTTCCTCTTGCTCATGTAAGGACGTCATCACCTGCACAGAAATCCAGGAGTGATGCACAGCATTGCCATCCCGGTGCTAACGAGTTTGAACTCAGATGCTAACCTTTAGCATCTGAGTGGGTTTTTTGACCAGGTGTTTGTACTATGAGCAGCTCCGTTAGCATCACTAGCAGCTAGCGCTCGGCCATATGAAGCGCAGTGTAAGCAGAGCTGGCAGGCGCAGTGAAATGAGAGCGCATGAGTGAATGAACGTAAACAGAAACAAGAGAAAACTCTGACATGAAATATTCACAGCCGACACCTTGAGCTGTGAAACTAAACGCCTTCGACCTCCTTCACTAATCCTTCCTCTTCTCCCTCCCTCTCAAAAGCCCTTCTCTCTTTCTTTAAGCCTCTCTCACTCATTCTCTCCATCTGAAACTCTCCCTCGGGCTGCCATCACCACTTAAATACCTTTCTTTTCTTTTGAATCAGACTTGAAAACTTGGTGTTGGTGTTTCTGGAAGTTTCAGCTAGTTAGTCCAAAATGACCCAGAGCTTGTAAACTTGATTTGGTGAAAAGTTGAAAGTGTGCATTCAGACGTGAGACAGTGGCATCTGTCTACTCCAACCGTCAGGTTTACAGCAAGCCTCCAGGAAGTGAAGCCAATGTGACATTTTGGCCAAACCGTGTAATTACTTCCTGGTCTGTCACGTGACGCAGGTTGGGCCCAGAAGACAGTTCCAATTTTTAACAGCCATTGTTAAAACTTTAACAGACATCCAATGTGTCTGTAGTCATTTAATTTTTCTTTTAGCAACTAAAACTTTTTATCACGTTACTTTTTTTATTATTGTAATAATCTAACAATAAACAGATTTTCCAGAAGTGTATCTCGTGTCGTCCCTGTCAGTCCATTTCCTAAATTGGTCTGGAATCAACGAGCGTCTCCCATTTCATCTCTTCTTCTATTTTTCCTCCTACCCTCTCTCCTCTCCTCCCTGTTCTTCTTCTTTTCATGGCAGCTGTCAGTGTCTCGTCAGTGTTACAGGACAATGCTGCTGGGCTCAGGTTGCTCTGTGTGTGTGTGTGTGTGTGTGTGTGTGTGTTACTGTATTTGACATGCTGACATTCCTGCAGCCGCTGGCTGAATGTTTGGCCCTCCACACTTTGCTTATTCAGGCCGCTGCTCCAGACCGTGTGGGGGATTAGAGCAAGTGTGTGTGTGTGTGTGTGTGTGTGTGTGTGTCGGTACATCTTAGACACACGCCTTAGCATAACACAGACAGCAGTGCCACTACAGGGACAAGACAGTGGTTATTTTAAAATGAGGGTGTGTGTTTCTGCTCTTTAAGCCCTCCAGGCTGCAGAGGACCCCAGGTGGAACAGCAAGACAAGGAGACGGCCGTGTGTGTGTGTGTGTGAGTGTGTGTGTTTAGACAGTCGACTTTATACCTTTTCCATCTCTACAATGTGAAGAATGTAGCTCAGGCCGAGCTCTCGTCAGATCTCAGTGCAGTTGTCGGCTGCAGGGAGAAGGGAGAAGGACTAACAGAATGATGGTTATTATCCAGCCCAGTTCCTGAGAAGTTGCCATCCTGGTTGTGACAGCGACGCCGTGGTTTCTGAGTCAGAGCCGGAGACCTACAACACTTTGTCTTGTTTTTACATGAAATCTTGTATCCTGAGATCTGAGATGTTTTACTGACTTCACCATCACCAAAATACAGTAAAACAACTGATTTGCAGAATGGAGTGATCAGTCCTTCTTTACATAAATAATATCTTGAAGATTTCCTTACAAATGAACCACGATAACATCTTTTAATCACACCAACAAAAAGTATAAGCGCACATGTTTTAATGAGGACGCTGCAAACATTGCAGATTCATTACCTAAAGCCTGAAGTATCAACTGGCCCCCACATCGTTGGGTTTTTCACAATAAAATCCATAATTAATTTTTCAGTTGTGTAGTGTGTGTCTCCAGCCTTAGATGGCGCTCTCGTCCACACAAACACACACCCTGTGGGTCCAGTTTGGCGCCCTGCTGGGATCAGACTGTCAGCTCTGTGTTACGGGACCCTCGGTGTAACCATGAGGCCACCCTGCCAGGCGACAGCAGGCTCCTTTTGTAGCGATGTGTCGCTTTAGTGTCATTGTTGTCTCATTAGTGTGTGTGTGTGTGTGTGTGTGTGTGTGTGTGTGTGTGTGTGTGTGGCAGGCTCTGATGGGACGTAACAGACTTTCACATTTTCCTGCAGCAACTGCCGTGTTGTTGTTACAGTCAGGAATCCAGTCACACAAACTGGTAACGGCTGCAAACTTTTACCTCCAACGCAGGACTTCCTTTGCTCAACGGCAGCTGCTGTGATATTTATTTAAAGTTTTTAAAGTGCAGCCGACGGCGGTCAAGCCCAGAATGTAAAAGGAAGAAGAACATTTCCAAAAGTACCAAAAGATTAAAGATCATTAAATAGTTTTTGGGTGCTCCTGTAGGTGATGCAGACAACACTGCTGGACCACAGAGGAAGAGGAAAACACTGCAGGAGGGGTTGGCTGTCAATCACAATACATTTGGAGAGACTGTAATGATGCCACCCAACCACTTACAACACACACACACACACACACACACCTTATTTAACGTTCATGTGCAAGAAAGTGACACTGTCACTTTTAATCTGTGACTTTTTTAAGTTGTCCAAATGAAATCGCAATAAGCAACAAGAGGACGTGACATAATACAGGCAAAGATCAATTGGACCTCAGTTACTATGGAAAACGTGTACAACAGCCTTTAAAGTTAGTTTGCTCCCGGCGTGCACGTTTTAGTGTGTTCTGAAATCAGTTCTCAATGTAGACAAGATTGTAATAAGTTGAAACGTTCATTGCAGTTCAGCTTTAAGAGCTCAACGCTGAGAGAGAGAAACGAGTAGGAGAGAAAAAGAAGGAGACAGAAATAAAACTCTTAACGCCTCCACTGCTTTGTCTTTGTTCAGGCGAGTGTGTGTGTGTGTGTGTGTGTGTGTGTGTGTGTGGCATGCTTTGCTGTGTCAGGGAAGATTTACAGCAGGTTTGGCCTTGGGAGTGTTGGGCTTTGTGTGTGTGTGTGTGTGTGTGTGTGATGGCTTAAAGCAGGTGTGTGTGTGTGGGGGGGGGCATCCGTCACAGCCAGGTGAAGAGTTCAGAGTTCGTCTTGGCTCTGAAGGGAAAGTTAGTTACTCCGCTGGCCTCGGACCAGAACCCAACGAGAAAGTGTCCGAGGACAGAAAAAGAAACACAGCTTAGACTTTATGTTTGCATGACACGTCTGTCGTGTGGACATCCCATAACTCCCAGTTTAGAATTTAGATGAAGTTCAGGTTGCAGGAACAGCTCTCAGCCTCTCAGGATTTCAAGTGTAAATCTTCCGTTAGTCCTTCTCCCTTCTCCCTGCAGCCGACAACTGCACTGAGATCTGAGCCCTCTCAGTTTTCACACATAATCACTCATCTTCATCTTCATCTTCCTCTTCATCGTCATAAATACATTCAGCGGGTTTCACTGTAAAAAAAACATCAATGAAATGAAATCAGCTCCTGGAGAGTTGAGACTGTGTGTGTGAGAATCCTGTTGTTTCTGAATCAAGACAACGCTGTCTGTCTTTGACTATATATATATATATATATATAAATATATATATATATATATATATATATATATATT
>JAVQJD010084114.1:0-44037 GCA_036023655.1 Nannoperca australis | reverse complement strand
ATGTCTTGACTCTATTTTCTATTCATTTCACAACGTATGGTGGTGAATAAGTGTGACTTTTCATGGAAAACACAAAATTGTTTGGGTGACCCCAAACTTTTGAACGGTAGTGTAGTTCCTCAGCTATACATTATGATAATGAGGCTAACATGCTGAAGTAGCAATTCAGAAGTTAAAGTTAATAATTAACTGTGTCCAGGGCCTTTTTTGAAGAATGGATAAATGTTGAAATGGATTGTACAAAGCTAGTGTCCCAAATCCACACTACATACCAATTCTATATATTTACCATAGTATAGTTTTAGCAGATGGTATACAAAAATATCAACATACCTAACTGCTTTATACTATTAGGAAATTATGCAATATGTGTGAGGTCAGTTGTCAATCAAACTGCGACTTTGTAGATTACTTCACAAATAGTCAGTCATAGTCATACTAGACCATATTTAGTATGCATACTGTCTACTTTGAGTATACTCCTTTTGGAACACAACCTGCTTAGAATCAGTATGGATTTGGGACACAGCCTGTGTATATATTTTTTGTTTTATTTTATATTTTAGTCAATTTTGTTTCTAGTGGTGGTCATTTACTTAGTACAGTTTTGAGGTACCTTTTAGTATTTCTATTTTATGCTCCTTAGTGCTTATATATAATATATTTTATACATTTAAGCTTCGAAAATAAAACTGTATGCATTGGTAAATATGAAATCAGTGATTTCATCCTTTCCTGCTTCTGACCTCTTACAAAAAAACAGCGTCTGGTTGGAGCTCCACATGTCTGAGTTGAGACTCTACATTTCTCACATGGATCTTTTAATTTGAAAATCTCTAATGCATGTGTGTACTCTCTTACTGATAGAATGTGGTGACATTCTTATGTAAAAAAGCATTCTAGAGCGGTTTCCCAAAACCATCTTTTGTTTCAGTTTTCAGAATAAAAGCACACTGATGTCTCCTAGGCCGACCGAGTACAACCTGGTGACATCCTGTGTTGCATATTTCTTCCAGGTTGCCAGTGGGATGATTCTGGTCATGGCCTTTTTCCTCATCACATACACCTTCCACTCTACATGGGTGACCAGCGAAGCTTATTCCTCTCCCTCAATTGTCTTGTCGGCACGTGGAGGTGACGGCAGCCGCATCATCTTCGACGACTTCAGAGAGGCCTACTACTGGCTCCGCCACAACACTCCTGAGGTCAGTCATACCAAAAAGACATGAAGAATACTTAAACCAGTAAGGAGTTGTTAACTCTTTTTTTAAATGTTGGAGTTATGTGAATAAGGGAAAGGGCTTCCACTCAGTTACGCGTTATATTTTGTTTCCAGGATGCCAAAGTCATGTCGTGGTGGGATTATGGATATCAGATAACTGCCATGGCTAATCGAACCATTCTAGTGGACAACAACACATGGAACAACACGCACATCTCTAGAGTTGGACAGGTGAGCTGGCTAACTGTTGGGTGTTCATGTTGATCATGTGTATGAAGTGCTGCTGACTGGGCTGTTTGCTCTGTAGGCCATGGCATCCACAGAAGAGAGGGCCTATGAGATCATGCGGGAGCTGGATGTCAGTTATGTCCTGGTTATCTTTGGAGGACTGACGGGTTATTCTTCAGATGGTACGTCCCAAGTATCCGTAGGCCAGAGTTGGTACAGTACAACAGTGTGGCTTTTAAGGTAGCTCGACTTTAGACACATTCCCACAGAGTTGGATTCAATAGGCTTGGGTTTAATAGTCTGTTATTACCAGACTCGATTCTTTCATGTGATGGTGTATAACCAGCTTTGTCATTGAACGTCACAGAAAAAGGGAAGCAAAAAAATAAGACCTAATATCTTAAAGGGCCTTTTTAGCTCACTCCTCTAATTAAATGATCTGTCTGCATCATAGACATCAATAAGTTTCTGTGGATGGTCCGTATCGGGGGAAGCACAGACACGGGCAAACACATCAAGGAACACGACTACTACACTCCCACCGGAGAGTTCAGAGTGGACCGCGAGGGCTCGCCTGTCCTGCTCAACTGCCTGATGTACAAGATGTGCTACTACCGCTTCGGCCAGGTCTACACGGAGGCCAGTGAGTAACTCTAAAACCTAGTGTTTGTCATCGTGCACGACCTGCTTTTACAACTTGCAATCACAGGCCTATTGTGAATAACCCACATTAAAGGACTGTTTAGTTTAGGATGGTTTATGATACTTCATGTGATACTCTATATTTTAACCATAGTTAGACAGAACTGTTGGCAAAACCCATGGAGCAAGGCTGAACATAACGGCCAGTCGAAACTGTTCCAAAGGGGAGAAGACCTGCAGCTTCTAAACTGACTAGACAGTCAGCAGACAAGACATGAATCAGGAGTGATGCCTTAATATTCATGTTAATGGTCATCATTAAATATAAAACTAGTCTTCTGTAGCGTAATTCTGATGATCTCAATGATTTTCTCTGCAGAGCGCCCACCTGGTTATGACAGAGTGAGGAATGCTGAGATTGGGAACAAAGACTTCGAACTGGACGTGTTGGAAGAGGCGTACACAACAGAGCACTGGCTGGTTAGGATATACAAGGTAAAATGGCTAACCTTTTCTCCTTACCTGGTCCTTTGACCTCATCTTCATATCAGTCTATAAGGATTGTTGGGGACCCCAAATTGGGTTGCTGTTGAAGATCAGATCGTCTGAACCAGTTTAGGAAATCAGTTTTGTAGACATGCCAGATTGAGGGAAATTGGTACACCAGAAGGGTAAATTACAAAATTTCTTTACAACTTAAACCTGGAATTACAGCTGTCGAATCAACAACTATTTTGATAATTTACTGATTTTGGTCATTTTTCAAGCAAAACCAACAAATATTAGCTGTGTCCAGGTTCTCAAATGTGAGTGTGCAACTTCTATTGGTCACATATTTAATATCTTTGGGTTTTGAACTGTTGGCTGGACAAAGCAAGACGTGTGATGATATCACCCTGGGCTCTTCTTTTGTTATATAGGCCAAGTCAATGGGAAAATATGTATATATAAGTATTCATTAATAAGAATTGTTACCGCTCTACCTGGAATACATTTAAAATCAGACAGGCAATAGATTAGTCTGTCTGAGGTTGGCTTGTTCTTTTCCATTGACTATACTATTACAAAATGCTATGCCCACATTCAAAAATGTAATATGAACTGTGAACAACCGCATTTCAACAGCCTTTTCTAATTAAGTCTTATGTTCCATCTCTCAGGTGAAAGATCTGGACAACCGGGGTCTTTCAAGGACATAGAACCATCAGGCAGCAGTAAAAACAGCCTTTTAGAGCACAGCACTGAATGCCTTCCCCTGTGGTCTGCAGATGAGTGGGAAAAAAGTACTTTTTATACTTTTTGTTTGTGGGAAGAAAATTGCATCCAAGAGTTATTTTTTTTTTTTTTTTGTGGATGATTTTCATTTTTTATTTTGTTATAATGACATGTCTCATCTGGGATCAGAGGGAGCTGGTGTCAAAACGTCCAGTCTGATGTCAGGAAGTGTAATTTGCCATGAAGCGGTTAAAAGAAAGCAGTGTTCATTTAAGAGCACTTTGGATTTTTACAATGTGGTCAATAAAAGTGGGATTGAACGTGAGAACAGTGGTTTGTCTTTTTTCCCCCTCTTCCACAATAGAGAATTACTTGATGTAGGAACTTTATGAAGTTGATCCAGACAGCAGTTTTTAAATCCGGTTGAGACCCATAACTGGTAGAAAGGATTACTAGCTACTTCATTACATTTGGCACATCAGCTGATATAAAGTATATAAAAGCTGTAGCCTACAGTCATAATCTAAAACTAGATGCCACTGCCGTTTAATTCTGAATTATTCAGGTTAGCCTGTATGTGGTTGGATGCTCACTGTACTCCTAAAATGAACTTGAAATTGTTCCTGGATCTTAACAGTACTGTGATAGTATGTAGGCTGTATGATGATGCATTCAAGAATTAACTCAAGAAATCCAGTATCAAAACTTGTGTTTTAAGATATCTTTTTATTGTAGTGCGATTAGCAAAACATGTCAACTTTATATTAAAATGAATACATAAGGGAAATGAGAATACATTCAGAACAGAAATATATAAAAATTTAAATGACAATTCAAATGGTCTGTTCAGACTCACTCAGATTAGTAAAACCATTTAAAACGTAACATATAAAGTGTCCATGAGCTCCAGTCCAGTACCTTTTTTTTTTTTTTTTAAATGGCATATATACAGAGCTCCTCAGAATCTGGGCTGGTCTGGCAGATCTTCCAGAAGTGCAGGGTTCTTTCTGTAGATGTAGGCGTTGGGATTGTCATCCAGCTTCACCAGCTCAGCCAGTGACGACACGCAAGGATCTCGATCGACCAGCATCGTCGGCAGGCGGGAGGATTTGCGCTCAATCCGGCAGGAACGGCGCACTGGTGTCAGAAACTTAAGATCTTTGATGTTGCTCTTTCTCCTGGATGTGCTGGCATCACTTTCAATTGTCCTTTTGACACTAAATTGGATATTCGAAGATAAAGATACTGTATTACAAGTGAAAATAAATTACTTTGTGGCTCTAAGTCATGGTTTAACAATGAATGCATTAGAGAATTACGTTGACAGACTCACCTTTGCAGGTAAGGAGTTGTCTTCACACTGTACTTTACTACTGAAGCGGTCTCCATCTCACCCTCATCACTACCACTTTCTACTTCCTCAACATCCGTCTCCACTTTCTGGTCATCACTTTCTTCTTTATCCTTCACATGCTCAGGCATTTCATAATTTGGCTTGCTGTCCTCCAGTTCATCATCACTGCACACATCTGTCATCTGTGAAAGTTCTAATGAAAACAAAATGAAGAGTTTGTGTAAATTAGATATCTGTATGGAGTACAACAACTGCAGTCACAATAACTAGTATTGACCTTTAGACCAGGAATGCCAGTGACCTGAGCAGATTCATTATTATTTTAAGAACTGATCTAATACCACTGAATTGACTAAATGCACCACTCCAGACAAACTAGAGTGGACAGAGACAGGTGAACTTACCATCGCTGCATCTTGAGGGTGTCGCCATGGCCTCCAAAGCATCACACAGGTTCACAACAATCTGTCAAAATGAAAACAAAGAAAAAGGTTTATCATTGTAGAAGGTAAGATTTTTGAAACTGCGATAGAAATTGTGCCTGTTTCCTTACATCATCCACTCTCTCCTGTGGGTCAACAGGCAGATCTGCATCAGCGTTTTCGAGCAGGTCCAGGGTGGTGTTCATGATCACTGAAGTTTGGCTGTGTATTGTTAACTCTGCTCTCTGGGTATCTGCACAGAGAGCAGCAGCTGAGTCTGGCTTGTGTGCTACCAGACTGGGTTCAGGTTCAGGGTTGCACTGTGCAGCCGGCTGAGGGTCAACACGAGGCTGAGATTTGAGACCAGCGTCAGGTTTTGAGGGTGCTGCTGTTGTCATAGCTGGTCTCTTGGCGGTCTTGCCCTTGGAAGCCAGCCACTCAGCCAGTTTGGCTCTGCAGAGGGAACACAAAAACAGTTGTAAACATTTCTGATGTACAGTAACACCAAGGCCAACACCAAGCATGCATGTAAGAAACATTTTACCTTCTTTCCTCTGCATTCTCCATGGGAAATCTGTACTGGCTGAGGGTGCTTGAGACAGGAAGTTTGTTAACTTTCTTGTCTGTCACTGGAATCTTTGGCTTTGAGCTCTGCGTCCCATGAGCCTTGGTAGTGTTTCGGGAGATGGTACTGGTTAGTGTTGCTGGCACGGTTCTGGCAGGAGGGCGAGCAGAGTAGAATCCAGCAGGAGGACGGCCGGTGACAGCGGACCTGGACACCTGAGCAGGTCTATCTAACGCTGACTTGGACCTCGTCTGTGCGGGGTTTTGTGTGCACTGCGCAGGAAGGTCAGCAATGGATCTGGACCTCATTTGTGCCACATTTTCAACCTGCTGGCTCTGCGTTTGGGGATCTGCCCCTCCCACAATGGCACTTGACTTCCAAATGGATCCAATTTTTGACTGGACAATCCTGCCTTTGTACATGCCGGGAGCAGATTTTGATAATGGCTTTGGAGCTTCTGCAACTATTTTCTTTTTGTCTTTCCCAGCCTGTTCAGTGACGAAGGCCTGGCTATGTGTCGGTCGCGGTTTGGCATCAGTAGCAGCAGCTCCTTTCCCATCTCTCTGCACAGTCTTTAACTTTTTCAGAGCTTCACCAGACGTTGCCCATGTGTCTTTCTGTTTGACCTTGGATTTAGGAGGACCATTTTTTGCCAGGGTTTCCTCATTTTTGTTTCTTGTCAGTTGGGAGGGAGCAGCAGACGTTTTATCTCTTTTGATAAAGGATTTGATTCCATTTGCTGGCTGAGCATTTTCCTTGTTTTCCTAATAGTTAAAACAAGACAATTAGGTAGGCTGAATGTGGGCTAAAAACGCTCTCAAAACTTATTTAGAAGTCGACACAACAGGACAAGTATTTCATCCAATATTTATTAACATTAACATACTTTCTTATGGGTGGGGTTTCGTCTTGAAACTGCGACTTTGTCCATCGTAAAGTCTCAGTCAGGTTAAGTCAATGGAGATTTCTGGAAGGCGAACAAAATACAAATACAGGTATGACTGCACGGAATAACCTAGGTCATTAGGTTATATAATCATCTAGCATGCTAGGATTATATTTGATAAATATAAAAGTACGGTCTTATTACGCCGTGAACTTTCAAGTAATGGCAGTGTTCATAGTCTTCTTTTACAGTTTGAGAAAATAGCATCTACAAGTACAACGTCTACTATGTATGTACTATGCCTTCGTGAGAAATATTGCACATATTACAATCAGTTAATATGTTAAAATGAGTTTTAAGTCGTGACACATACACATCAAAAAGCAAGGAAACACTATCATCAAATATTATAGCATAATAATATTATGCTAATTCAGTTGTCTGGCTTAACGTTTTAGCAAACGTGACGGAGAAAAGCGAATAAACGTTAATGTTAGTGGGACGTTAGACGTTAACTGTACGGAACATTGATCGTATTGTGTGGTCTGGTGCGCTGACTGTATCTATACCTATATTTAAGTAAAGTTAAAAAATAAACGTTAACTTACTCTGCACGAAAACAAAGTCCCTCCAACGCAGAACAACTGAGGGGCAAAACACGCCGCTTGCTTCTCTGCGGAAAGATATTCGATTTGACTTGGCGCTGCAGCTCTGCAGTTGGTCAGGGTAATATCGCGAGATAACAAAAGTAACCAATAGAATGTCTCAAAACTCAGGACGAGAATTGAAGAAGACTAGTGCATTTATCCCTGCTGTTTGAATGTTTGAATACAAATAGGATTCCACAAATACCGGTCCATTTAAACAGCTACACGCCCAGCACATAAGAGCCACTGTAAAAACGGTGATTTAGTTACAAATAGCTATGACTTCAAGTAGGTAGTAATCCTCATCACGTTACTGTAATGTAGCTGAGTGTACAAATGACTTATGCACATGTCCACTGTCTTATAAGGAGATTGGTGGGTCTGTAGGTCAGTCATCAGCACAGTGAGAATTAAATCTTAAAAACAATATATTTTCTGCATAAGTAGAAAAATGTTAATGTGCGCGTTTTAATGAGAACGATGATAATAATAGTAATAATAAATATAATTGTCAACGACTGTGTGTATTTATTATGAAATGCACTTCACAGAACGCTCAACAATATGGTGTGAAAACGTTTTGAGATATGCCATGGCCTGTTTTCAACACGGTTTTCAAAAGGCTGCTGAGGATTATGGGAAAGAAGCGAAGCCCGCGAGTTGAAGCACGTTGAATACATCAAGCTCAGCAAAACACTTCAAACAAGCAAGCGAATTTATCTTCAAAATAAAATCATAACTACGACCAAAAAACAAAAAGTATACACTAGAATCTAGTGTATGACTAGATCTAATGACTAGATCATAATGTCGGTGGCCTTTAAAAACAAGGATAAAGAAACAACAACAATGAATAGGGATCCACCTTTGTTGAATGTTTATAACATTTGACTTGTTGACCTAACATGGCCTAGTGGCATACACACATTTGCGAATGAGCTTGTGAATAACAAAATTAAATATTTTATATATAAAAGCAAGTGCGTGTTTACGTTAAGTAGTCTTATGTCACGCAAACGCAATCTATTTTATTTTGAAAGCACAAATCGGAAGTTATCTTGCTGTTCCAAGTGGCTTCACAGCTAACTAGTGTTAGCAACATAGTTGGCTATTCTCAAAAGGATTTCACCGTAAAATACCGGTTTACGAGAAAAACTTATGATGCAGAATCACTGCGCTGTGCCGAACTGTACAAGTGGACAATCCGAGCCTCAGCCACTCTTCAGGTTTCCGCATGATCCAGAGAGGTAACTAATGCTAATACTGAAGCAAACAGGAAGCTCTCACGCTAACTTACCCATAACAGTTTGTTTCGTATTTGTAGGTAAAATATGTATTTTAAAACAAGAATAACTTTGGTTGAATTGTCGAAGTTTCGTTTTATCTACATGTTTTGCCTGCATTTCGCCCTGCACACACACACACACACACACGTATATAATTCTAGCTATTTAACTCTGAAATCGCAATCTCGATTCAAAGGTTTTACAGTATTTGAATTGACATAGCACTGAACCTCTAAGCCAACATTTCTATCGACTTTTTAACTTGCTCTCATTCTGGTTTAACCTATTCTTTCAGGTCCAAGCAGTGGGTTGAAAAATGCCAGAGGCAAGACCTCGCAGACAAATCACCAGACCAACTGTACAGATACTACAGACTTTGTGGAAAACATTTCGAACCATCCTCGATTGAGAGTGTAAGTTGTTTTCAAGTTGTGCATGATTTTGCAGCACATTGCAATGTGACCCCAGACTTTGCAGTACTTTTAATGTAATTGCTAATAAGTAAAATATGAAAAGGGCCTAATGTAGCCCTTTATATTATTCAGTCATATTATACAGTATATTATGTAGTTCAGTGTAATACAAGTTCAACACACGTAATTTGTTATTTAGTCTTCGTATGTTCTGTATAATTAACTGTTTTGGCTTCACATTGTTTTCAGGACGCTCAAAATACAGTGTTGAAGGATGATGCCATACCAACTATCTTTGATGTGCCAAACCAACCTCAAAATGGGCAGGTGAAGCGCAGTAAAGAGACGGTGGGTAAAATAAATCTTAAATAAATCATTTTGTATATTTAGCTTTTTGTAGCTGCTACGTAATCACATTTTTTATTTGAAAATGTATCTTTGTAGACCAAAGATGATGAAATGAAGAGCAAGGGGAGAAAAAGTAAGTAGAAATATCAACACACAAACACGTTTTTACTTGACACACTACACACACATTTGTTACAAGTTGAATGATTGATTTGGTGTCTATCTTGCAACTTTTTCTGTTTCACTTTTTAGAAATCAAAAAGTCTCAAGCAGAGACAGCCAAGGAAGATGCCCAGACACTGCCAGAGGAAGAAGAGTTCAAAGAGTATCTTAAGTCATTATTTGAAGTACTTCTACTTTTGGGAGAGCAAAGCATTCCTCCGACAGGGCCTGGTGATGATAAACAGGATGGCTTTGGGTCAAGCAACTTTCAGGCATTGTTAGAATATCGCATGAATTGTGGAGATGAAGTCCTTAAGAAGAGGTACGATGCGAATAAGGAGTGCTGCTCCTCGGTGCAGCTCAGTCAGTTGATTGAGGTGTGCGAGAAAAGCATCCACAGTAAGCTGGTGGAGGAAGTTAAACAAAATGGCTTTTTCTCATTACTTACTGATGATTTGGTGAAAATCTCAGGAGAATGGTTCCTCCCTGTCTTTCTCCGTTATGTGGACCAGTCCAACTGCCAGCGGGAGAGGTTTGTTGGATTCTTGTCCTTTGAAGGAGACGGACATGCGTTAGCAGAGAAACTACTGTCTGAAATGACTGACAAATGGGGCTTAGATATGCAACAGTGTAGAGGCCAAGCCCACTCCTGCTCTGGAACACATTTTAGTAAAATACAAACATTTGCTGCCAAACTGATAGAGAGGTATCCGATGGCAGTGCTTACACTAAGATCTACTCGTGCATTGAACGTGTCACTGGCAAATGGCATGGCTTTGTCAGGGGTTCAGCTTGTCATGTCTACCTTTAAGAAGATTGAGTCGTTTTTCAGTCAGTCCCCTTCACTGCAGTTGGAGTTGGAGCATGCCATTTCCATTTTCCACGCAGACAAAGAGGAGAGAGCCAAGGAACTTAAGGAGATCTGTCAAACCGGCTGGACCGGACGACATGATGCCTTTGAGGTGGCAGTGGAAATCCTAGAGGCATTGCTACTCTGTGTGGACAGTGTGCATGACAACGAGGACATGAGGTGGAATGACCAAGACACACACAACGCCTTGGAGATTTCAAAAGCACTGGCTGATTTCGAGTTTGTCATGGCGTTGGTTGTGCTGAAAAATGCTATGACACTTACACGAGCATTTGGGAAGAACGTTCAAGGAAAAGCAACAGACGCCCATTTTGCTGCGACCAGCTTAAAAGCGGTATTGCACTCCCTGAAGGAAGTGTCTGACAACATTGACGTGTATCACGAGTTCTGGAACGACGAGGCTGTTAACCTAGCCGCTGCGATGGAGATCCCAGTAAAGGTTCCTCGGCCATTCATGAGAAAGCATCAGTCACAATCTGGAACCATTCTGCCGGAGAGTTACTACAAGGAGCACCTGTCTGTTCCTGTGGTGAACTATGTTATCAAAGAAATGACTGCTCTCTTCTGTGAGGAACACCTGAAGGCGCTGAGATGTCTGTCACTCGTCCCTGCTGTCATAGAGCAGCACAAGTCTACTGAACCCGAGGAAGACAGTGTGCAAGTGTTTAAAGATGACATCCCTAATGCAGGAACCCTCTCTGCCGAGCTGCACTGCTGGTGGGTTAAATGGAGCAAAAAGGGCAAAGGCGAGACTTTTCCCTCCAGTCTCCATGAAACGCTGCAGCTGGGCGATGTGAAGTTCTTCCCAAACATGCTTGCAGTTCTGAGACTGATCGGCATCCTGCCCACCTTGGCTATAGAGGGCAGCTCTGATGTGGCATACAAGCGCTTCCAGATGTACATTGAGAATGTGCCGGACAAATTCAAATCAAAGAGTCTCGCTCTACTGAACATGAACTATGATGCTGGGTATGATCTGGAATCAATGGTTGAGGTCTACATGAAGACATTCCCTGACAGGGAAGAGGCATCAGTTCTTAGTCAGTTGTGAAATAGTAGCTAAGCCTCCGGACAGATCGGAGAAATATAAACACATTTCTTTTTTCACTGTTTAGCCCCCTCATACTGAAGTAGAATCTGTTTTTTGTGATAGAATGTAAATGAACGAGACCCTGCGCTGTAAAGCGTCATCAGTTGAGTGTTAAATATCAGACATTTGAATTGTGTTTTTGCTATGCTTGCCCTTCATGCTGTCATGCTTTGGCCAGCATTAGCCACTTTGTAAACTTCTTATTGTAGCTATGTCCTGATTCCAGCTATCCATGTCCATCCATTGACTCTATTGTTGAAATAAGTTGCAAATTGTATGTGTTTAAATGTTTAAAATTCATTGAAGCCTTGTGAAAGTGTTGTTGTGTCACCCAATGTTCTGCTCACATACCATCTGGATAAGGATGATCAGCTATAAATCCTAAGGATAGTGCTAGGTGGGATTTAGGAAGCAGGATCAAAGAGATTTAAATGGTCTAATGATAGATTTAAGAGTTTTGGTAAAATCAGATGTTGAACTGTGGGAATTACTGAAAAGCTGATTTAAATGTTGTAAATTAAATCAAAGTATGAAACAAACGAACCAAATCTGCAATTTAACATGTTGACAGAACTGTTAGACCTGTGGTTTAAATGTTTATCAAACACATCTGTTTAATGCTTGTGTAATGTCAGGTATGAAATAAGCAGTCAATACTGACAAGATTCACAACTGAACTATTAGTTGCCATGCATAGATGTTTTAGGGGACCACGACTTGGCTATAGTCCATTAATATACTAGTCAGTTGAAAAATAAATAAAAAACTATTCCAAGATAATTGATTTGTCATTGTAGTACTTTGGCAAAAGAAATCAAAACAATACCAAAAAGACAGCTTCACAAAAGCATATATATACACACACATATTTTTGTCTTAAGTGAGTGGCATATACTTTGTACATATATAAATATAGAGATAGATAACAAAAGTATGTCTTCATACCGACACAATTTTTGGTCGGATCAAGTTCCTCAATTGATTGTGTTTTGGTGGCGCAAAAGAAAACCAGCACAAACCAGCTGACACTGTCAACATGGGGCTTTCGCTGCTGTTAAAATGGAATGGATGTGAATTATCTTGACAATGAAAGTCTTTGGCTAGGCCTGATGGTGCCATTCTGCCCTCTGCTGGTTAACATTTTATACTGCACGGTCCAGTTCCTGGTTGATGGCATAACACGCTTTCGGCGACACTTGGCTCACCACGCAACATCAACTTTTGAAAGCATGGGATTAGTAGGTTCTTAGTTTGCCAAAGAGACAGTAAGCTAAAATAACGTTGAAACTGAACTGTGACGGTTGCAGGTTTTGCCCAAAGCATGACTCTGTAGACTCTCCTGCAGGTTTCAGTAGGCTTGCCAGATTGCAACCACCAGCTAAGCTAGCTAACTTGCTAGCCAGCTACATTGCAGTCCAAAATGACTGACTGCTGCGCCGCAGCGAACTGTGATTACCAGCCAGGGGAATCCGAAAACTCCACTCCACTCTTCAGCTTTCCTTTGGACCCGGAGCGGTAAGAGTTTAGCTTATTTCACTGAAATGTGGGTTTAAAAAAAGAGTCACTGAGCATGCCAAATGAATGCGTTAGCTATCCACTGTTAGCACTAGTGTTAGCTTAACATCATGTTGGCTAACAGTGACACAACTCTGTCGAAAATGGCGCAGACTAACGTTACTCTTGAAAGGAAAAAGTCCGTGTGAATCAGACTCCGTTCACTCATTCAAGCTCGGAGGCCGAAACTGATGTGTGATATTTGTTCTGTAGTTTTATCTTTGTGTTCAGTCATTTCACAAACCAAAAGAATCCATAGTTTAAAACTTTTTAGTGCTGTAATTTATATCGCCAGCGGTACACGACACCTACCGTTTCGATAGTGTGGTAACATAAGTAGGAGGACTGTCGTTAGCTTAGCAAAACTAAAGGACATCGATAGTGCGGTGTGGCGTTATTGTGGCTATTTCATACCAAACTGCGCAAGTTACACTGTCGTTTTGTAGTACAGCTCATTGTGAACAATATAAACTGAAACTTATATTTACGTAGTTTTAACAGGTGACGTCCCTGTGAATAAATGGCAGTCTAGCGCCTCCCATTACCCTGCTGTTACCTTTCAACTGGCGCTGGTAGTTATTTTTCACTTTCAGATTCCGATATTACTGTGCAATTATAGTGTCTTGCTTTAGAATTAAATTCAGTAGAATTAATTTATGAACTGTAATTGAAAGTCAACTGCAGTTCATCCGGCAACATTTACAGTACTGTGACTGGACAGGAAATGTTACCTCCAAGCTAGAGGAAAGACTAATAGATCACGGGGTCTCCGAAATATTTCATTTCCAGCCCTGCAGTGAGTTTGTGTGGTTTTTCTTCCACTCTTTTTGTGTGCTCGTTTTGAATCTGGCACCCACCTAATGTAGTGTTAATTTGAGACAAGTAAATCTAATTTGCTTTGGGCAAATCTAACCACTGGTGATTCTGTGTGCATCGATAAAATTAGTTGACATAAAGAGAGAAGGAAAAGCATAATGAAAGATCGGATGATGTAAGGTGGTAAAGTCGGCAGTCAGTGGCAACATTGTAGGGTTATGTTACAAATGCAGCTAACCAAAGCAGAATTGTATCAGTCAGGTGTTTCAGTGGGTGTGTCAAATCCACATAGTTGTTGCCATACATGACCTGTTGTTGCCATACATGACCTCTTGTAGCCATACATGACCTCTTGTTGCCATACATGACCTCTTGTAGCCATAACCGCACCATGCATGTGCAATAAGCATCAACAGCATCTCTCAGAGTTGTGAGTGGATAGTATGTTAGTCTCAAAATGGATTTGATCTTGCATCTGCCCAGTGACCAATTGACAATCATTTGCCAACTGAAACAACTAGTCTGTCTACAGGGATTTGTTTGTGTAAGGCTGTCTGCATACACTTGTAATGACCATTATTTTCCTGTTTGTTTTTCAGACAGTAAGCCTCTTGAGCTCTCTGAGATAAGAAAACAATGTCAGCCTTTAATAATTATTGAATAGATAATACTGCTATTTTTTGATCAGGTTCTTGTGTCTGTAATGTGTCATAATGTAACTATCTAGCTCAAGCAGTATTGCCTATAGACTCGCTACTATGTGTGTTTTAGTAGTGTAAGGAGTCCCTGTGTTAAACTGGTGCATGGCAATAAACAGGGTTGAAATTGAAGCTGTATCTGTTTGTCTAGCCATATTTAATATATTTAGAGTACAGAAGTTTAACATGCAATTTTAATGTATGCCTTTCCCCCTTGTATTTATCAGTTGCAAACAATGGTTGGACAACTGTTGTCGCCAAGAGTTGGCCTCAGAACCTCCAGAGCAGTTGCATAAGCTGTACAGACTTTGTGCAAAGCACTTTGAGTCCTCTATGATTTCTCGTCAGGTAAGAAGCAAATCTGTTGCCTTTTACCCTTTTATCTATCATAGTCTAATAATAAGAATTGTCATTTTGCCCCCTGTTTTGTTATTATAGTAGCATATTATTGGTATTAGAAACACATCTGGACAATCAATCAATGTAATGCAACCGAAACCCCACCAGACTGCAACCTCCCAGAGTTTTATCAACACCACCCTGATACAGTGTCAGGAAAGACTGAACATTCAAAGCTGCACCAATATAACAATAACACAATGAATTATTGGTAATATTGGTGTTAAATATTATCAATGTGATTGGGTTAAAAACACTTAAAACAAAGACAATAAGTAAAATGAGTTGTGTACCCAGAGATCACCAGTGCTTTTGTGTATATAGTTCTATTCTTTAATACATCCTATAGTGTGAGCTTAGAGAAACTTAATGATATTCCCTATTTGACATACAATATTGAGGATAAGGATAAAAGTGCAAATTCTGCTTTTTGTTTTTCAGAGCGCCTCCAGAAGTGTCTTAAGAGAAGATGCTGTTCCAACAATATTTGACTTTACAAGCCCTGTGAATAATCAATCACCCTGCAACAGGAAAAGAGCTAGAGATCCTGTAAGTGTTTAATTCAATGTTTAAAATTACTCTTCTTTGCATTTTTCATCTGACATTAAAACACTAGAAATGCAAACCTGTAATTATACTTTATATCTACCCAGTCGGAAGAGGAACCTACATCTGTGAAGAAAACAAAAGGTACAGTAATTGGTTTAGTTCATTCTTGATAAACCCCCATACGCATACTACTACATTAAAATGTATTAGCCCTTGCTGTGAAAATTGTTTCACAGATTGAATTAGCTGCTTTTAAATTCATCTCAACCTTTCAGTTTTTTTCTCTTTCCCATCAGAAAACACAGCAGCAGCAGAAGTGACTGAAGAGACGAGAGAAGAATCTGGAGAGAACAGTGCAACGCCTCAAGTGCATAAAGATAACCAAACCCAGGAGGATGTAGCCAGCTCTAAAGCAAAAGAGACTCTGAAAGTCTATTTCAAGGAAATCCTGGCACTAACTGGATTCAGCATCAATGGTGCAAACATCAACACTGATGAGCCGATTGGAGGTGCAAGAGGTCAACAGGCTCTCAATCGTATCTGTGTGGAGAAAATTGACAAGAAAGAAATCCTCCAGTTCAGTGAAGACCTCATGCGGGAGGAGATCCAAAACAACCTCAGACTAGCACGATTCTTCTCCATTCTGCTTCAGGATGTGACACGTATAGAGGGGAAGGAGCAGATCCCAGTTTTCATCAGGTCTGTCACAGTAGATGGGTTCCCACAAAAGCACCTCATTGGGTTCTTACCATGCGACATGGATGCAGAGAATCTGTTTTACATGCTTCTGTCAGAGTTGCGAAACAAGTGGGGGCTGAGGATGGAGCACTGCAGAGGACTGACTTATCTGGTTACAGGCAGTATGTGTCAGAAAATGCGAGACCTTACCTGCAGGATTCTGCAGGAGTTTCCGCAAGTAGTTCTGTCACCGAGCGACCCATATGCCTTCAACATATGGATTATTCGCTGCATGCCTGTTTCCTCCATTCAGAATGTTGCAGACACTGTAGAGGAGGTGGCCTCGTTACTCAGGAGAACACCAGAGCTGTGCAACAGATTGGAGGGAAAGATCCAGATGACATATGGGCATGTAAAAGGGGAAGTAGAAAGGATCAAGGCAGCTGTCAGTGAGAATTGGGAATATGGCACAGATGCCTTCCAGACCATGTTAGATATCCTGGAGCCATTCCTGAACTGCATCAATGAGATGATTTCAAAGGTAGATGAAGACACTGCTGAACAGATGGCCAAGCTCAAGCCAGTTTTGAAGAATTTCAATTTCATCATCACACTTGTTGTTCTTAAGAACACCCTCTGTTGTGTGAGCATACTCAACTCGAGTCTCAGGGGAATAATTAGCATCAGCAGTACCTTGCAGTACACAATTTCCAATGCCTTAAAGCTGGTAAGCAAATACCAACAGGAGCTTGCAATATTCCACAGGAAATGGTTTTCAGATGCACTTGGCAGAGCAAAGAAGTTGGGAGTAGAGGTCACTAAACCAGAGATGGACCAAGGAGACACAACTGAAACACCACTGGAGGACTCTTACAGAGAAACTCTGAGCCGGCCTATCTTGCTCTACCTTGTTGCAGAGGTGAAGAGAGTGTTCAGCACAGAGATGGTGAGGATTCTCAGATGGCTCTCGTTAGTTCCATCTTACATGGCTGACCACAATTTCAGCATTCGCAGGGATAAAGTAGCAGACGCCAATTTGAACAACCTTGCAAGGCCCGATACGTTCTACGAAGAGCTTGGTTGTTGGGAAGTGAAGTGGAGGCACGCGAGCAAGCGCAGGATCCTACCAACCACAGTGTTTGCTACACTCAAGATTCCAGATATTGGGTTTTACCCAAATGTGCAGAGCTTGCTGAGGGTGTTGGGTACTGTTCCATGTGTAAATGCAGAGGCAGATGTGTATGGCCAATACCATATGGTACTGGAGCGGTGCCACTCCTACCTGAGTGCCACACCAGAGGACCAAAGACAGTGCAGCATGGCATATGTCTATGTGAACCAAGATGTGCACTTCAATGTTGAACAAATGGTGGACTCATATGCCCAGAAGCATCCAGACATCCTGCAGTTGCTGCAAATTGTAAGTAAATTCAAATGTTGAATACAATTGAAATTGCATTGCCCTCTTTAGTGATAGAAAAACGATTCTACTTGAAATTACATTATATTTTGTGTGTTTACAGGATGATGACATAAAGGAGAAGCCCCTCAAAGGTGAAATTATTTATTTAGCATGCTGCAATTTTGGTTAATCAGATGGGGGGAAAAAAAGCGAATATTCTCAAAATAGAGCTGTTGACACAAAGCGTACACACACTTAATGATGGCTACATTGCAGAAAGTTTTGCAATTGTAGAAAATAACGTGGTCCAATTTTTTTGTTGAATTGCTATCCTAAATATGCACACTTGGTTATTTACTAACATGTTTAACTGTACTCTCATCTAACAAAACCATTCCCACCTCTCATTCCAGTGGTATCCCATGGGAACCATGCTGAAAAGGACACTGAAGAAGAATTACAACTCATAAACCTTGAGATGGATGCTGAAAGGCTTGTGGAGATGAAGTGTGCGGAAACTGATAGAGAAGCTCTTAAATCTGCTTTGCAGGCTGCAGTGACCGCTGCATACAGCAGTCAAAGCAGGCAACATGGTGATGCTTCTGCTCAGGATGGGGAGGTTGAGTATGTAACCAAGTCTGAAATGAAAGAAGTTCTCACTGTGTGCGAGAATGCTGTCAGGGAGGGAATACTCACAGAAGTGGGGAGTTCATTCTTTTCCCTGTTCATCGACCGTGTTGTAAAGATGGGAGAGAAAGACCATCTTCCACTTTTCCTTAGGTTTGTGGACAGTTTTGATGTCATGCGATTAGAGCTGATGGGATTCCTCGAGGCAGACCTTGATTGTGATGCCATGGTGCAGCGTCTCCTGGAAATAGTAACAGTTGAGTGGCATCTTGATTTAAATAACTGCAGAGGTCAAGCATACCTAGGCTCTGGTGATGTTTCCTACAAGCTGAAAGCCTTTGCCTGCAAAGTCCAGGAGAAGTATCCTCTTGCTATAAGCACACACTGCTCTTCCTACTCTTTCAACACATGGTGGTCAAAGTCCATCCCAGTGCCTGCTGTTAAGAGAGCCTTGGATACGTTTGAAGAGGTTTTGATGTTTTTTGGCAGCACTGCTACTCTACAAAAACAGCTAGACCATGTAATAGCCTATGGTCTTAGAGAGAGCTATGAAAAGGTCCAAGAGTTGCAGGGGAAGTTCTGTGCCCTTTGGCCAGAGAAGCATGATTCTTATGAGGTGTTTGTGCAGATGCTGGAGCCCCTGGTTGAATGTCTTGAGAAAATCAAAAACAACCCACAGAGATGGAAAGCATTTGTGTCTGAACAAGCTGGGGCACTTCTTCGCAAGGTAATGGAATTTGATTTCATCATTGCCATGGTGATCCTGAAGAATGCATCCTCTTTTACCAGAGAGCTGAGTGCAGGTCTCCAGAAGGACCACTTCAGCGCTGCTTCCCAGCTTTGCCAAATCAGTGGTATTGTGGCCACACTGAACCGAGTAAAAACAAATATGAAGGTGTTTCACCAGAACTGGTTTGATGAGGCCTGTGCAATGGCGCAGAGTCTTAGAGTGCAGATTGAAGTGCCTGAAAACTCTTTGCCAAGAGACGGCATGATGAAGCCAGTTGGTTTTTACAAAGATGGCTTAAGTGTACCCCTAGTAGATAACCTTATCAATGCCGTGAAGGATCATTTTTCAGAGGATCACAAAGAAGCTCTCAACTTCCTCTCCCTAGTTCCATGCTCAGTCACAGTGAGTTACATGTTTGAGAGCTTGAAGTCAAAGCCTCCTCTCTACAGCAGCGATCTTCCCGATGCTGACAACTTCTTCACAGAGCTGTGCTGTTGGAGAGTAACATGGAAAACCAAAGTTGCATCTGTGACCGTCCCAGGCTCAATATTTCACACATTGCGTCTTCCGCTCATGCAGTACTTTGGGAACATCAACGCGCTGCTGAGGATAATGTCTGTGCTGCCCAGCACAGCACTGGAGGACTGTGGTGTTGTAATGCGCCACAAGAAGTTCCAAGAGTACCTGAGAAATACAAATCCTAAAGACAGGTCTCCGTGCTTGGCTATGCTGCAGGTGGGCACGGACTTCAGCAGAGACCTGGACCGCATGGTGACCCAGTGTTTGAAGGTTACTCCGCAAGCCTTGGAGGGTATCTGTCTGGTACGTGCTTGTATTCTTTAATGCAAATGACAGGGTTATATTTCTAATTTATTTAGATTTTATTCTCTATATTTGATTAAGTATGAATGTCGAACTTATGTGTATTTACCCGGCTATATTCACAGGACAAGGAATCCAAAAGTTTCACCAGGAACACTGAAAATAACATGGAAGGTATGGTTGTTGAGAGATGCTTATTTTACAAGACTACATGACTTGACAAAGATCTATACATAAGTACATACATCTCTATATATAAGATATTAAAAGTTGCCTTCATTTGAATGTATGTCATAACCACTGTTGTGTTGTCTGTTTTTCTCCCTGATAAATTTAGTTGATTGTGTCAAAGAGGAAGCTGAAGAGCCTAAGATTCAGCATTCCCCTGACAAGATGGAGGACCAAGACATGAAACCAGCAGAGGAGAATGGGCACGCAGGAGATAATCGTCAAAGTTTGGCGACAGTATTCAGACTGGCCGCTTTACTGGGGAAAAAGAATAGCAGCCTCTCCGACCTCTCAGAAGAGGACCGAGAGCTTTACATCCAGGAGCTCAGCATGTGCCACTGGTTTGGAAGTGAGAGCAAATGCAAACCATGTATAGGTGATGATGAAATGGTGAACCTCCTCATAAATGGAATCAGAGATGTCATACTCAAGGAAATACAGGAGTCGCCTTTCTTCTCCCTTATCACAGACAAACCTGTGAAAATTGCTGACAAGACTCACCTACCTGTTTTTGTCAGATATGTCAGAGAATCTGCTCCAAAAGTAGAGCTAATGGGTTTCTTACCATTTGATACACAAGAGAATAACCTCGCAAAGATTCTCACAGAAGACTGGGGTTTACCAATGTCTCAGTGTCGTGGACAAGCATTCATGCACTTGGGCTCAGGTTATCAAAGCCTGAAGAAAATGTCTTTGGATTTCCTCAAGAGTTATCCGCTCTGTGTTGTAACACCCAGTGAGTCTTGCGGCCTTGCCCATTGGCTGGCAGGAAGTGTGCCTTGCCCTTCAGTAGCAAAAATGTTGGATATCACCGAAGACCTGCTGCTGTTCTTTGATGAATCTCCTTGTCTGGAGGGGCAGCTAGCACAGGCTGTTGATGGGCTGTTGAATATGCCAAGAGAGGCCCTGGAGGAAATACCAGAAACATGTTGCTCGAGGTGGAAAAAGAGAGAGGACTTCTTTGACATACTCGCTGACACATTAGAAGGCATCCTCAGCTGCCTAGATGCTGTTAGCTCTAGTGCCGTAGGAGCCAAGTCAATGCATGCACAAGTTCTCTCTACTGCTCTGAGAAATATGGATTTCATTGTCACCCTTGTGATTCTGAAGAATGCATGTGCTCCGCTTCGAAACTGTAGCACTGTCTTCCGCTGTGGAAACCCTGCTGATATTCTCTGTGAGGTGGAAAAAATCCCCACGATCATAGAGACTCTTAACAAAATGTTAGAAAATGTGAGCTCTGTGCACTGTACTTGGTTTGAGCAGGCATTCCAGCTAGCAACCAAGGTAGCTCCTGAACAAGTGTGCTTCTCAGAGGAAGCCAACAGCTATGAATCTCCTGAGATATATTACAGAGAGAATCTTAGTGTTCCTCTCCTCAGAAGTCTCATTGATGAAATGAAGTACAGCTTCTCAGACAGCCACTTGAAGGCCCTGTCAGTCCTGTCATTGCTGCCCTCCTGTAATCCGCAGCCCATTCTGTCAGAGTCCACAGACAAGCCTTTCAGCCTCTACCTTATAGATCTCCCTGAGCCCGAGGCAGCCGAGCAGGAAATCGGCGCCTGGGCCTCTGTCTGGAGAGAGAAATACCAGGATGTTGCTCCTCCATCATCCATCGCTGAAACACTAGTCCATCCTGAGTCAAAGAGCCACCCAACTGTTTCCTTACTGCTTCGGCTAGTAGCTGTCCTGCCTAGTGTTAGCATGGAGTTTGACCTGATGAAGACCACTCTGAACTCCATGAGGGATCTTTTAAAAAACACTGTATGCAAAGGCAGCAGAATGGATCATGTGATGCTCCTCTCTCACTGCACAACACTGCAGAGACTGCCGGAGGTCATTGAGAAGTGTATGGAGGTGGACCCAGAGAGCAGTTCATGTCTTTCCCAGGTAAATCTAAATGTTTTTATATAGTTCTTTGTTTAATCACAATGTTGTCTAAGAAAAAAAACATTTTTACAGCCATTCTAATCAGTACCACATATTTCTTAGGTGATGGGTACTCTGCAAAGACAGAAGTTGGACAGCGGTAAGTGCAATCATGGCAGCTTGATTAAAAACTTTGTTCTTCTTATGAGCCAACAAATGATGACCAGTAATTTGACAGCAGGCAGTTTTCTGTGTGGCAATAACATTTCTTTTTCCCCCTTCAAATCAGGAGGCGTTAAAACAAAACCAGCAACACTAATACAATCGCACACCTCCAGTGTAGCAGAGAAGCCCACTGAGTTTGAGTTGAAATCGGCTTACAATGATGTGATACTGGAGGTCGTTCAAGGACCAAGAAAAGCAGTGTCTTTCTATGAGCCACAACTGCGTGAACAAATCCTCAAGGAACTCTGGGACTCTCAGTTCTTCACAGTTATAACCGAGCAAGCTGTTGAAATTGACAGTGAGCTCTATGTGCCATTGTGCATCAGGTACTTAAACAAAGAGGACATCCAGTGTGAGGAAACATTGGCTTTCATCCCTTTCGGTCAAGACCCAGTTGTCCTTGCAGATGCTATTGAGACTGCCCTGTCTGAGAAGTGGGGGCTCAACATGGAGTACTGTAGAGGACAGGCCTTGCTTAGTGTTGGTGAAGTAGGAGTTCAGATGAGGGCTGTAAGTTTAGCTATTGCTAAGAAATATCCCCAGGCTGTAAGAACTGTGAGCTCTTCTTTGTCTCTTAATGTGTGGCTGGCTAGATCCTCCCCTGCTGAAGAAGCAGCGGATGGAGCCGTTCTGATAGGTAAAATATTGCATTGGCTCACAGAGGATGCAGAACGCCAGAACAAATTGGAAGACATGATCATTCACGTGTTCCAGCACGATGAAGTAAAGGGTAACGAGCTGAGGGACACGCTCATCAAAAACTGGGAGAAGAGTCATGACATGCACGAGGTGATGGTAGAGATTTTAGAAGCCGTCATGCTCTGTTTGAATGAGCTGAAAGGGGAAGGAAGTACGTCAAACAAGCAGCAAGCATCACGGTTCTTTGATGCCATCAGAAACTTTGAGTTCATCCTATCCACAGTGGTGCAGAAGAATGTTTTGAGTGTAACTAAGAAGCTAAGTCAGTCTCTTCAGGGTAAACCCTTGGATATGTTACTCGCTGTGAATACTTTGCCTCATCTTAAAGCATCCCTCAGTATACTGGCGAGTGACATTGACAGCCATCACAAGGCCTGGTTTGAGGAAGCCGTTGCTCTAGCTTCCAATCTCCATGTACCAATGTTGCATTCAGTGCTTCTAGAGCCATTGAGTGAGTTTTACAAAGAATCAGTAAGCACGAAGCTAGTAGAGCACTCAATAGCAGAAGTTGACGACCTCTTCACCGAAAAGGTATTGGATACCTTAAAGTGTCTGGAGATTGTGCCTTACGCAATGTCCAAAGTAGAAACCAGCATTCTTAGTGGTCTTGTGTTCCGCCTGTACAAGGAGGACTTGCCAGATCAGGTGTCTCTTCACTCTGAGATGAAAGCATGGAAAGAGAAATGGTTGGATCCCCTGGCAGGCTATCTCCCAACTACTGTCCTTGATACGCTGAAGACCTCACAGATAAGAAGTTTTAGTAACATTGAAACTCTCCTCAGACTCCAGGTCATCTTGCCGTTTTCAAGGAGAGAGAGCAACTTCAGGCAGGGAAAAAGAAGCTTGCTGGAGTTTATACAGCAGGAAAAGCGATCCCTCACTGAGCTACATCCTCTGTAAGAGTTGCAGGTCTTCCGTCACAGCTAGCTGATTTGAGCAATGCGATTGAGATGTCACCGCCACCACACCTGAGAACTAATGTGTCTCAACCCTAATTGAGGTCCCAAGTTCTAAACTCTATTTCTGTGTACATTATTAATCTAAATTCTTTGAGATTTCCTTTTGTTTTCCTCTCAAACCATATGTTATGTTTTTTTTATTCTGTAGTTTGTACAGTTGTACTGCCCAATGGGACCAATGTCTTGACAAAAGCAATGCTCCACTGACGGTTATCAATGCTTGTGTGCCTTGATGCAAAACTAATAATTCACCCCATGTACCATGGTAATACAGATGTGGAAAAATGTCCCATTGGCATTGACTGACTCCTGTATTGCTGTCATGAATTCATTATAATTATTAAATTGCACCCTTACCTTTCCTGGGCACAAATAGAAATGGATAGTTCCATCATGTCTTCTGATGATTTCCCATAATTCCTGTGTCTTTGCAGGAAGGATTTTGCTGTAAACGTATCTTTGAAAGAATGTTTCCTTAATAGGAAAACCTTCATATATATTTGTCAAAAAAGTAATAAAATGCTCCAAAAATATGTTTCGACTTTTGGGTGTCTTTTTATTTTAGCTAGGTGTACAGTAGGCTTGTATGTGTGGTAATGTCTGTAGTCATGTCTTTGAGTTAACACAAGATGGCGCAGTGAGGCTGTAATTTGCCCCTCTAAGGAAATGACTGGTAAGAAGTAGCACTCAAAATAGGTTAAGTTTTATCACTAAATGTAAATTCTAAATTTAAATATTATACCTGTAGGGATGGTATATAGTAATTGAGGCAGAAGGAAGTCAAGGATGTTACTAACTATTAAACTAATTACTCAATTCACATTCCTGCTAGTATTACTATTTTGGTAATTGAAAATACAGAACTACAAAGAACCTGTATGATTTTTGTTTAAACGGTTAAGGAAGGCCGTTTTTCATATGTAGTAGCATTGATGTGGTTATGGGGCACTTCAGTCATGCTTTGTGAAAGTATTACAATTCACAATACAGGCTGTCAGTGTTAATGATTGTTGACTGAAAATAGGCAGTTCACTCTAGGTCATGATGTATTGAATAAAAAATGATTCACTTACTGATCAACAAGGATGTGAGTTTAGAGGGAGGCTTATTGAGGTCATAAACCCACTACATTATCTGTAAATACCTGGTAAATATTTATTTTACAATTACTTTTTGTCCTCGAAGTGTACGGTCTCTGCAATGTTGGCTATGTGAGATAGACAGGTTTGACTAGTATTTGCCAGTAATGCAAATCATCGCTTTCGGGCCCTATTGTTACCATTGTCGTTTGGTTAATGTGTAATTGCTAACAAGTGTATTCTGTAGGTCTGCTGCGGGGCAGTGTCTGCCTTTCTTGTCAATTATTTGCTATGAATTCCAATTTGGTGTATAAGCCTTTATAAGAGGAATTTCTGTAACACAGCCACTGTACATAAATGCAAGGTTCTGTAGCTGTTATCATGAACGTTTTTTTATACGACTGTTGGGCAATGGCAATGTTCCTCCAAATGTTACACAAAATTTTAGGCTGACAAGCACTGGTAATAAATAGCATTTTTTTAAAAGCCTACAGTTTTGCATTGCACAGTATTTGAGTCTCTATCCTGGTTTATTCCAGTTCTCTTCAGTAGAACAGCTGGTGAGCGTAAAAAAGCGTTCTGAATGTTGTCTTCATCTGACTGAAGCTATACTGACAGTGCCCCAGGGCGTATTTAAATCACTGTAAATTGAAGTTACATGATACCAGTTTAAACAAGGACTAAATTGAAGTTGTTGTGGACAAAGTACACTTGTTTGCCCCTGAAATATCCAACAGGTTTCATGAAAAGAGGATTGTATGCCAATGTTAAATCCCTACCATATATATACATTTTGTGTTTGTTGACACGAAGCCCCCTTATCTTTAACACTGATAACCCCACTTAGTGCATTTTTTAAAAGAGACATGTATTCTTCCTGTGAGCTGTAACAGCAGATGCCTCCCTGACAAAGCCCTGATTGTCGGTGCTCAGCTCAGTGTGAAGGGAGCATCTCCGTGTCCCCGCTCAGCTGCTGAGCAAACGGATCTGTCTCCGCTGTGGACCTCCGGCAGCAGCGTTCGCAGGCCTCACTGTAGCCATGTGCAGCGCAGCAGCGCCGTCTCAAAACCCCATCTCTACACTCTGCCAAGAGCGATATACCTCCTACAAGCTGTGTTTTATTTATTTACACTTTGAATGTAGACATGGACACTGTTACAGTTTAAATCTCAGGTGCAGCCTGTGTGTTTGAGCATGAAGAACACATCCTCCATCCTTAAGCAAAACAAGGTATTGCCATAATTGACCCGTGCACCAGGTTTCCTGCTGGAAGTTAAGGTTCTGCACTGATGTAAGACCTGTGGCACTCTGTAATCATGTCCATACACAGCCAGGATTTAACTACACTCTGGAGGGGAAGACAGAGGGCTTAAATGGATTTTATTTCAAGGTTCCCTTTCAGGGAAAATTGGCAGCACAGAGCAGAATTCAGATCTTCCTAGTACTACCAGCAAAACTTTTGGTTTGAATTATTCAGATGTAAGCTGTTTGATTGTTGGTTGTTTCATACTTATAAGAGCCCTTGCTATTGTAAAGCTGAAGGATTTTAACTAATGAAATGTTAAGGACTGTCTTCATTGAGTGTGTTTAACCAATACTGAGGTGTGTAACAGTCTGATTATGAAGGCAGTGAATACAATTGATTGTATAATTGCTCATAAACTTAACTTGATTGTCTGAAATTACCCTTTTCAAAACAGCCCTCAGCACCCTTTTTAGATCTGTGCAAAAACCAAATTTTTTTTGGACCTGGAACATTTTCACAGAGCAATGGGCATGCAACTTGGAATTTCAAATGCTTTTGTAATCCTTATAGAAGAAAGCTTTAGTCATTTATAAGGATGATCTGGTGCTCTCACGCCTCCGCCAACCATAATCTAAAGGGCTAAATTCATAAGAACCAGATGTATCTGAATAATTTATCTATTGTACTGTTTGGAGGCCAGCAGCCGAGCTGGTGCCTGTCCTTATGATTCCTCCATCGCTCTTCATGTTTACCAGGAGGTGCGAGCGGAGAGACGTCTGTAAATGAATGGAGCGCCCCAAACTCTGCTGAAGTCATCACCCACCCACATGGTTCACCTCAACCCCCTTTGCCCTCAACACCTTTTGCTCCTCTTCAGCAACACGTCTTCAGACGCAATGATATGGCTTCATACAGTTTGATAAAGGGCCTGTGTGAGACAGTGCTGCCGCCCTTGACACTGAAAGAAACGTCTCTTTTTATACACCCAGAAATATCATTTGCGTGTGCTAATTTTTAAGTGATGTATGGCTCAGCTTTAAATTATGACTTGGACCAGATGAACAGCAAAGACAAACTGTAGTGATGATGTTATGAGACAAATCCTGCCGCTGCTCCATAGACAGTGAATAAAAAAACTAATCCCAAGATGTGTTTGTGAATTATAGACACATCTAACTGCGAGCACTTAAGTACAATGTTGAGGTTCTAATTTCCAGTTATGGTACTTTATATTTCACTACATTTCCAAGTCTTCTTTTTACTCCACTTCATATGTTTGACAGCTGTAGTTACTGCTTACTTTTTACAGATTCAGATAAATACAAAATGTAACTAATATTCAACAACAACTAATAAATTACAAAGGTATATTAGAGATTAAGCTACCTGACAGAAAATAAAATAGTTCCACACTAGAGACAGCATAAGTGATGCATACACATTAACATGTCAATAATTAGTCCAATAATATAATATTTATTATTCTGACAGGGGCTTCAGTATAATTAGTACTTTTACTTTGGGTACTTTAAGTATTATTGTTACATTTTGATGTGCATAAGTAACATTTTGAATTTAGGAATTTCACTTGTAACATTAGTTTTTTTACACTGTGGTATCACTGCTTTTGCTAAAGTAAAAGTGGGCAAAAATTGCACTTTTCCATTGATTCAGTCACTAATTCTGTGTCAATTAAAAGAATTATGTCACCTCATGACCTCAGTTTTTCTCTTGATGTTCTAATTTCCATCTTAGGGGGCTGTAGTCTGTGTTAAAACAACTTAATCACGGGAGTAGAAAAATGTAATAAAAATCTGTTTTACTGCTGATTTTCCCTTTAATGTGTTTGATTGTTGCAGGTCGTTTTCATGCAATGAACAGACTCAATTTAGCTCAGATTTATGATTCTCTGGTGATATGGACTGTAATGTGCTTGATTAGTTGTATTACTGGAATCCATTCCTCTCTTGGCTAGTTAACACATAGTGCAGGCAAGTTTTATAGCCTCAGCTCAAACCAGGACAGCCATGGTGATTTTGTTTTTCGGGAAGGATCCAGGCCTCACAAACACACAGCTCATGGTGTAGGCTCCTGGAGGACCACATGACGTGTTCAAAAGTGCCACCCATCTGTCACTTGAAAGGATTCTGTCCTCAAAGCACAATAGAGACAGAGGTTATAAACAAATGGTACTACACAAAAGATGTGGGTCCAGTCAGACAGATTGGATGGAGCTTGTTGTTTCTGTGGCGATCCCCACTGTGAGCTATGGCAGCTTTCACAGGAGGGACACCAGAGGGTGATGGGATTTTCACATGGCTGATCTGAAGCTGTCACTGTCCCTCTGCAGGTCTGATTTGACAGTTTATACCCTGTAGGAAAACTGCTGATAATACATAATGTTCTTGTTATTTGTCAATACTCTGCTGGCAGCAGAGCCCTGCGCCTTACAGTGTTTGGTCCACGATAAGAGGAAAAATGACAACCAACCGTTACCGATATAGTTCACTGATTGTTTCCATTTGAAAGTTCCTTTTAAAGCTCTTGCTTTATTGTATTTATGATGGTTGTTAATCAAACTCCTGGTTTTAATTTTGATTGAAAAATTATCTATGGTCAAATGGGTTTAGTTGGTAATAGAGGACATGCAGAACAGGCAGGAATGAACGTACCTCATCAGAGTTAAACCTTTATTAGTTTATCATTGTGGTTTGCATATTTCAGTCATTTTATCAAAATTTGAAATAATAAAAGGGACTAGATTTAAAAATAAAAACATGGTCGTGTGCTTATGTGAGTCTTTTTTCTGAAAGTGAAATGAGGGGTTTGGCATTCAAACGGAACGCAGTAATTTTTTCAAATCTCCCTTTGAAATCATCATCTTGACATGCAAGGGAAGAAAAATTCAAATTAACAACAGCCAACTAAGTTACAGATACATCTGCACTGTTCATTGGAGCTTGGCAGTTTTATAAGTACCCTGATGGGAGCATGGGAGTAGTTTCCAGGGGCATAATAGTAACTCTGCACCCATTCAGGCTCTGATCCTCATGGGTGAAAGTTGAGTCTCGATCCTCTTGAGATTTAAAGGACAATAGCTCAGTGCAGTGAGCCTGAGGACTCATTCGTCCCAAACATTAACACTGTATTCAACTAGAGCTGAGCTAACGCAACTAGTCAATTTAACAGTTGCATTTTTGCATTTGCATTGCATTTTTCTTAAACATTCAAACAGACAACATTTTTGTAACACAAGAATATACAGTTTTCCATGTTTAACAAAGGCAAATTAATGAGATCATGATTAATGATTTTTATTTATGTGCATTTACATTTTGGGTTCCTGAATATTTCTTTGGAGTTTTGACATCCCACAATCTAACGGGATTTATCTAATTTTGATTGATTGACATTCAGTTGCAAATAAACTTCCATCTCAGGTTCAAACCATCTGGATTTAACAATAGTGTGTTGTAAAAAAACTAAAAAGAAAAGAAAATGCATAGAATGCAAGTTTTGGAAACTTTGAAATGTTTTCACTGTAAATATAATAGGACATATTTTGACACACACACACATACACACACTAGCTTTTTCGCTAAAATTTCACTATGTCAAAAACTGATAACTGTGACAGTTAAAAGGGAATAGGTAGCTGTAACAGTATCTCTATAAAGCTGGTTTTGATCCTAGATGTGGATTATCTATCATAACTCTCTCTGATTCCGCTCTTATGTGACATGAGTTATTTAATTATCATGAACTCTAGTGGCTTGCTTATCCCCCGTCTGTCTCCCTCAGAAGGAGTCCTCCCTGCCTGTGTTGCTTGGAAGGTAAGATGGGAAGATCAAGGAGCTTCGTGTTGATCCTAGCTCAGGAATGGAGAGCCTGAGTGCAAAAAGTTTCTCTGTAGACGGGCCCGATCCTGCTGGAAACTCCACAACTCCCACACACGCTCCGACCTGTGCCCATTCACAGTTGACTGCCATGTGAAACACATTGAGTCTCTCTGGAACCAGGATCACTGCCCCACTGTAAACGAGAAACATACATATGGGGCTTATTGTTCATATTGTGTGTAAAAGCTTGCTGTTTGGCCAGCAGATTCAGACACTAGGTCCAGGTTTTCCCAGAGGAGGAGGGCTTGTTGTTGATCTGCTGTTCCCGCTGGAGCAGCCAGCAGTGCAGGAGGCCAGCTATGTTAGCTACACCAGTTGCAAGGTCAAGGTCTGGACTACAGCTCACTATTGCCTTTGTCTGAGCGCTAGAGGTGCAGCAGATTCTCAGGGAAACTATACATTACTTTCCCACAGCTGGCTCTGCAGCGTATCACTTACAGAGTGGTTAATATTTAAGGAAATCAGCCAGAGCAGGAAAGCTCTATGTAACCTTAGGATGGTTTTATTTCATATGAATATATTTCATAAGAGTGTATGTTGGAAAGCATTTGTGTGTGTATGTGTACTTACATACCACAATATCATGTCACGTTGTATTACAACATTGTATTATATGGTACCTAACTAATAAAATACATTTTTTGTGTTGTAGAGAATTCAAATAGGAAATTATTCCAATGTCAAATTTACCTCTATCTAAAAAACACATTATATTTCAGTGTAGATAAAGACACAAAGGGTGTGTCTGTGACATTACACATTACTTTTAGAAACATTTACTATGAAGGCAGTTTGCTTACACACAGAGTTGCTGTGTTACCACAGCCGAGTCCTTATTGAACTTCAGTTGCAGTTCTCTATTAGCTGGTCTGAGCGCACAAAATAATGATCATGCAGCAACATCTGAATGTAAAACATTGTTTCTAAATGGATTTGGATGAAAAGCATGAGACACAGACATTTTCAGTAATTAGAATAACTCAATTATTTAGTAGTTTTCCATATGGCGGTACATTTGAAAGCAACAGATGCAGCACATTTCTTGTTAAATTCCAGTGTTTGGAACAATAATACCATGCCATTTCTTTGCAATACATCAGGTTTGAATCTTTTAATATCTTAAAAATAAAATATTAAATAACGAATAATAGCCTTTTAACTCTGTTGTTACTTAATTTATAGCCATTACTACAGTGTTAAAACTGATAGCCTATAGGGTTTCATTATTTTATTATATAAAATTTTATTTATTTTATTGTTATATTATTATTATGTGCTTTAAAAAGACAGTATAACTATTTCTAAAGAACGCAAAACTATTGATAACTGAGTGGCATTTCGTTTTTAGTATAATAAATATTTTTCTAATACAAAACTACTACTACTACTTACTAGGCTTTATATTTTGTATAGCTTAATCTAACTTTAATATTTAATAGACATAGCCACAATAATGTAGCTAACTCTAATTAGGTACTTTACGCAAATGAATAAGGTCACTACAGTGTCCTTTGATAACTTCAGCAATCTTTAATGGCATTTTATGAGAGCATTACTCACTCCCTGTGGGCATATTATGGGATAACACCAATCCAACTACATTGCATTACGGTGTTTCCGAGTAGTTCTGCTCTGTCCCGGTGCCGCGTGCTTTCTTATGCTAATGCTGGTCTGACATCAGCAGTGAGATCAAAGCAGGGCCGGGGTACTTTAGAGCTGAGTCTGCCCCCACTCAGGCTCACTCACCCTCCTCTACTCAGACCTCTCTCTGCCTCACACACACACACACACACACACACCATGCGTACCTGTCCGGAGCTATTCCACCCCCCGATGCTGGATTGTACTCACGCGTCCGGCTGATCCCGACACAGACAGCACTCTGGAAGGATATTCCGACCTGCTGACATTTGATGGTTTTTGTCTCGTTGTTTCGTTGAACGGTGAGAGCGGAGCGCCGCGGCGGCAAAGGTGAGGCGAAACGTTTGGCTGGAGGAAAAGCTCCGTGTGCTGCTGTTAGGGAGTGGAGTGTCTTTGTGCGCACAAAAGTGGCTTAAAGTCGAGGATTATTGGGTGAATACAGAGTAGATGAGACTATCTGCGTGTGGGAAGAATTGTTACAAAGATTATGATTTAGTAGTTTATTCCAGTTTACTTTCCAAAGTTTCCTACTTGTTGTATTTTAATTCCATGTAAAATATATCTCAGCTTCAGTGCAATTAGAAGACTTGTTTTTAAAGTGACTTAAGAGTCTCGCATCATGGAAACAACACTATTAGCCTGCGCTTGTTGTAGAAATATCCTTGTCCGACCTTGTTAGTTAATCTCCACTAATTAGGCAGCTAGATTCTTGCTGATCGTTAGGGAGTATGGTCCTCTTGCTGTGTCCTGCACAGCTTATCTTGGCTTGATGAGAGACACGTCGTATAATTTGTCAATGTGAGGCTATCAGTTTTTATCTTTTAGAGAGACAAATTGGCCAAATGTACATTTAAACAGTAAATCCACTTGAGGCCGCGACTTATTAAAACAGATACGACGCCAGGCGGGAAATAAAGACTGGACGTGCTCAGGAAATGTCTTCTTTTTAATCACTGGCATATGATAGGATCATTCTTTTAACCTCCGGCTCAGAATCCTACTGCTCCAAAAGTGGTTGGTCAAGTAACTCCCAGCAGGCCGTGAGTTTCACTCAGCTCGTTTAAATAATTAATATCAGTGATTTCACAGTTTCGAACGCGTCTCCGCCAATCAGCGCCGAGGAGCGGAGCTCGTGCTTTAAAAAGGCCCATTAGCGGATACCTGCCGTTTAACGCGCTCACTTCAAAGAGATGGCTTATCAGCAGATAATGCCTCTGATGCGCTGCCCTGTCCACTGGCTGCAGATTAGCCCACTGCATTGATCTGTGCCACAGTGTCACTTTATTTCCGATTCTTTAGATTTCCCTACTAAATTACAGAGAATAAAATATCTCCAACCAGCTTGATGGCGCCTAATCACGGGAAATATGCCCTCACTGTCTGAATGCATAAAGTTTAACAATGATATACTAAATACAACGGTAAAAGAATCAGCTATGATATCTTTCGACGGTTATATTAGAGAAACACCATCGGAGATGTAAAAAACACCATAAAGCAGAATACAGTGACTTTAAATTCACTAAAGGAAGTCAGCGTCCTGACACACAATCTGTTCCACAGATACAACATGTCAGAGTTTCTTTGTCTTTAAGGTTTCATTGCTTTTACTTGTCTGGCTTCTTGTGTTTATTTGCATGTAGAAAGAGGTTGAAGTGATGTATTACTATTGAATTCCTTTACAGTGTGTTTGAACATTAGTGAACTGTCTTTAAAGTATTTCTTGCAAAGCACAATTTTTCTCATTTAGATTTGATCTATAATGTGCCTAATGTTTGAGATTACTGGCGGAGAACAAAAATAATATCCTTGTAAATGGCAGCATTTTTAATTGTAACGGGAAGTTCCTGTATCAGGATATTCTTTCATTGCTCTCAGAATCAGATTTTCTGTTTTCACATGGTCTATTCAAGACCTAAACATTGATAATATTGATGTTATTTACAGAGTTTAGAAGAGGAGGCCGTACCATGAGAGTTGACTGTTGAGTCGGAGCCAAGAAGCCCTTTGTATTTGTGTCCTGTGTGAACTGGAGCCACTGTCCAACCATGAGGAGCAGCTCTCATGTCCTGCCTCTTGGTGTGCTCACCGCTCTGCTGCTGTCTCAGGTCTGCTCTGGCATCAAATGGCTGTAAGTATTCCCAGGAGCGCCGCCATCTCATTCTTCGGGCTTTTCAACATCTTTACACTGCTTTACATTAAACAACGTCAAAACAAATGGCGTCATGTAGATACGCGATGTTGTGTGGCTCTTCGCTGCGTGTTTCAGGGTTTTGTGGAGCGTAGGGCCCATGGCAGCTTTGAAACGGGCCCCAACATTCCTCGAGTTGCCCCTGATCAAGGAGGAAGCTGTGTGTTCTGTACATGTGTATCTGATGAAGGAGACAGTAGATTAGCTGGCAGTTCTTCAGGTTATGAAAGGAAAACGCTTTGTTTTATTAACTTTAATGTGACTTCAGTAACAGGAGACAGCTCACGTATTTCAGTTCCAAGATCGCAGATCAAATGTACCAACTGCTGGATAATAAAAAGATAAGATTAGAAAGTAAGATAGACATGACGAGGCGGCATGTGTACATCTGGTTAGGCCTCAGTTGGTATAAAAATAGCGTGCAGTAGAAGGAAGCTGCGATGCCAAAAACACAAATGTTGATTTCTCATACTGTTAAAGTAACCAATAATTTTCGCAATAATTTTGCGAATTTCCCAAGTTGCTATTTTTTGAATTGATTTATGTTTCAGTTGAATGTTTTGTTTGATATTCTTATGAACCCTTTGAGGTTTTTGTCACAATTTGCACGTTCTGTTTCTTCATGCGTCTGATCGTTGTGAAAACGTAGCTTTCTGCTTTGGCTTTACCAACAATATCTGTTATCAGAATGAGTGGTTGAAATACTCACAGCGGGAAGACTTAAGCAGATGTGCCCGTGAGAGCTGGGATGGCATGTGCTAAATCTAAGCGAGAAGTCCTGATAATGCGCAGCGGTGCAATGCAAAACAGATGCGGCTGTAAACACCTGTGAGTGCCGGGTTACCACGAGACCAGTGGAGTCACAGCTTATCATTGGGCACAGAATGGTGGCCCCTCAGCCCCTAATGCAAAACAGGCCACGGTGCAGGCGGCGCTGCCTGGTTCTCACGAACTCTCAGCAGAGTGCAAGACACAGAAAGCAGAGATCAGAGCTAACCTGCTCCGCCTGTGGTTTCTCTATTAAGTTAATCCTCAATAAGTTTAAATAGTTGAAATCAAATGTGTGCACCCTCTAGTAGTCTGTAAACTGATGATTCATGTCAAACTGAGTCCATAGAGGATGATGCTTCCTGTGGTGGAAAATGCAAATGGTGAGGGATCCATGCAGTTCTGACTGTGGATCAGAATGGAGTGGGGGGGGGGTTATATTATATGTGGCGTATTTTGAGGCCTCTTCTGTGCTGTAACAAAAGAAAAGCCCTGTGCCAAGAACGTGTCACTTATATTTTATGAATCCACAGCTGACTTTTCTTCAGGAGTTTTGTGTGATAAGATGGTTCTTCTCTGCAAAGCAGGCCAAAATATGTCCCTGCCTGAAGCATTATCTGTTTGGATTGTTTCTGTTGTGTGTTCACAGCTGATATGTCTCCTAGGCTTGAAATGTGTGTACACAAGAAACTCAAATCGATGTAACTAAAACTCACAGCATGCTTTGTTATTTCCATAAAAGGGACAATTTCACAACTCATACAACAACAAAAAATGTAAAAATTGTATTCCCCCCCTGCAGATCTATATCACATGCTCCTGCATCTTTACACATCAACCAGACCCAACACTGTAAGCTGCTGCCGGGCATGGTGTCCTCCCAAGCGCAGCTGTGCCGCAGCAACCTGGAGCTCATGCAAACCATCATCCAAGCTGCCCGCGAAGTCAAGAAGACATGTCAGAAGACCTTTGCTGATATGCGCTGGAACTGCTCCTCCATTGACATCCCAATTGATGCCCTGAAGTATCACCCAGACCTCGACCGAGGTATGGTCAGAAACTGTTTGGAATGACAGCCTGGACGCTGATGTTTCCAAAGTGCCGCTGCAAGTTTTTTAACCACAAGAGCCTGCTGTTTATGGTCACGCTTGACATTCAGGGAATAGCGTGTATTGCAGTTCAGTTTACAGTAAATGGTGAAATGATCCCCAGCCTTTTAATGGTGTCTGCGCTCAGACACCACAATAGATTTATTTGTACGTATAAACATGACAACAATCTAAAGACCTTTGACTCCAAATTATGTTCTTTTCATAAATTATTTCTGTTTTTAAGATGACATGTTGCTTCATTCCCAGTATTTTGCTGCCAGCCAAATTATTCCATAATTTATTCCTGAGGAGCCTACACCAGGCGCTTGTACTGAAGATGTTATTTGAGAATGCACACAATATATACACGCACAACATGTGTACGTTCTTGAAAACATTATTGGCTTGTTATTTCCAAAATCCACAGCTTTGTCAAACTGCAAGCCTGTTAGCGTCACAGTGTGACTTAGCTGTGTTTCTATTACACAAAAGGACGTTGAGTCAGCCAGAGACAGTTGCTGGATTGTGGGTGGGGGAGCTGTGCGCTCCACAGAAAGGATGTGGCTGCCATTCGCCAAATGAACAGTCTGCGCCGAACAGGAAATGGCTCATCGCTGTCCAGGGATGGCTTTGATCTAACCAGCCCACGGTCATACATGATTTCTTCCCTTACTTCCAATTGCTCCCCGACCTTTAACATATGTGCTTTCTGTGTATGCACATCACCACCAATTACATCAGTGCTCACTCTGCGTTACAGCAAGAGCATTGATGGACTGTGTTTGATAGTTTCATTTTGTGCACTCAAATTTCTTTTTCTTTCCACTGAGACAGTAGAAAGCCGATGAGGAAATAGTGAAAAAGTGATTATACAGCACAAGTGGATGGAGAACTTTCTATAGATGTTTTAATTTGCTGTAATAACCTAATCATTGGAATCCATTGTAACTAACATCAATCCAAGCTGACCACTACACGCTTTATGCTAACACTTCAACACTTCAGCATACATTATGACAATGATAGTAGACCAGTTGCCTGTCTTAAAAGTATGAAAACATGCTGCTTCTGGCAACCAGAGTAGAGAGTGCCCACATCCAAACGATCCAATATTCACACTCTGTGCTGGTAGCTCTCTTCACTGAGTAAATACTAATAGAATGTGTTACATTTCTGAATCTACAGGTGTTTTGCTACTAACTGGTAGAGCGGAAGAGATTAGCATATTAATCAATCAACACGTTTCTTTATCTTGTGTGGTAGCAAACTTGAGTTTTAGACTTTTGGTTGGACAAATCAAGACAAGACAATTAGGAAATTGTGACAGGAAAATGTACTATATTCTGCTATTTAATAGACTAAAAGATTACTTGATTAAACCGAGACAAGAATTGACAATGAAAATTAGTTAGTTGCAGCCCTAATAACTGCTAGTGACGACCATTAAATTATTAATTATTTTTTAAAGCATTAAACTCTAGGAAACATTAGCTTTGAATGGTTTTTATGTTTGGATTGTCAGTTTGCAGGGCTGGGGCCTAAAAAACCTGGCATCTTCCTTTTTACCTATACAATCTGGGTTTCTTATCTGTTTCCACAGGAACCAGAGAGGCTGCATTTGTCTATGCTCTGTCTGCAGCAACCATCAGCCACACCATAGCCCGGGCGTGCACTTCTGGAGATTTGCGGCTGTGCGCGTGTGGACCTATCCCTGCAGAGATCCCAGAGCCCGGCTATCGCTGGGGCGGCTGCGCTGACAACCTGCACTACGGTTTGATCATGGGCTCCAAGTTCTCTGATGCTCCCATGAAGATGAAGCGCCAAGGCTCTAATGCCAACAAACTGATGCACCTACACAACAGTGAAGTTGGGAGACAAGTAAGCAATATGTCCAGATTTTTGCAAAATATAAAGATGTTGTTGCTTAAGATGGTTTAAACACCACAGTTGAAACTGTAAATGTATTGTGTACTGTATCTTATCTGTGTGAACGTCAATCCCCTAAAGAATGAGTACTATTGAGCCTCCATCTCCTTTGTCCTTATATCTAGGCATTGAGAGAGGCGCTGGTGATGAAGTGTAAATGTCATGGAGTGTCCGGGTCCTGCTCCATAAGGACCTGCTGGAGAGGCCTGCAAGACCTAAGGGAGATCGCCATGGACCTGAAGACCAAGTACCTGTCTGCCACCAAAGTGGTTCACCGGCCCATGGGGACACGCAAACAGCTGGTACCCAAAGACATTGACATCCGGCCAGTGAGGGAGAATGAGCTGGTCTACCTGCAGAGCTCCCCGGACTTCTGTACCAAGAATGAAAAATATGGCTCTATGGGCACACAGGACAGGTGAGACCCATAATCACCCAGTTCGACTGTGAGGGTGCACGAGAAAAAGGGGGAAATGTGGTGCTATGGATATTTCTCTATAGTTTGGCGTTAGATGTTTTTAGCATGACTCATATCAGTGAAAGACCCATGCAGCAGAAAAATAGGAAATTACCAATCCTATATGTCTGCTCATCCAGGATGTTGACTCTAGGGGAGTGCCGTCCTGCCTGGTGGCACCGTTTAGTTTGCAGGCTGGCTGATAACAACCAGTGGCCCCTGAGAGTGCTCCGTCTGTGGCTTGTCTGAGCATGTGTCACTGAAAAGGCCACTGTGACTGGAGCCACTGTCCCGCTATCTAAAACAATGACTAATGCAGTTATTCTTAGGACTGAGTGCACTCGAGCTGATATTGATTGGAGAGGGCCACACAGATGGGGAAATAGTTAATGGTCCCTGAAAGATAACGGTTTATTTACACCATTCAGCTTGTGTTTAAGTTGGGACAGTGTTTAGTGCTGCTGGACTGAGGGCACCAAGGAGCCCAGTTATGCACGGAGCCCAGAGATATAACTAACCACTATCAGTGAAATATGGCAGAAATATGTAGCACTATCTTGCAAACCTATCTAATTTCCCAATTTTCAGTGTTTGAATTACGCTGTGGCAAGTGCTATGATGACTGCATGTAAAGCTTCTGTTGATGAGAAAGATGTGTCTTTAGTGTACTTTCCACAGGATTCGCTCAGCACTATGCGTTATGTTGTTCTCATGGTTTGTACGTCCATTCAATTTCTGCATTTTGGCCTGTGCCTCTTGATAACACCCCTTGGAAATTCAAAATGGTTCCAGATTAATTCATATTTGCAAATTGGTCTGGCGATGTCAGGCTAGTATTGCATGAGATTGGATGCAACTTTAAGGATGAATAGTGTGGTTACTAAAGTGTTTAAATAAAAAAAACAATAAAAAAATGACCATGCAATCAATCAATAAATACACATGTATTGTAGCATGCCTTAATGCCAACAGCCAGCCACTGAGGATAAAAAGCTTCATGAACTGGCACACAATGTTATTATATATTATAAATGTCATACATCATATGACTGTCATAATATGTCCCTCCGCCTTGGGCCACTCTACCAGAAGACATACTTTATGTCACTGTTCCAACGCGTCTGCAGCCTGATAACATGACAGCCACACACAGTATGCAACGTTAGTGCTTTTTGCTAAATTATGCAGCACCTGCTGTCGTCACTACATGAACGTGTGATGCTGATGTGTGTGTGTGAGTATACATGCATAGGTATCGATTTTTCCCTCAAGTGCCTAGACCCCGTTGTATTGGAGTAATTTCTCAAACGTCTCCATGTCGTAACAATTCATCACATGGTCACGACACCGTCTGCTTTGCTACAATCATCCCACTGCAGGTTTCTCGCTCACTGGTGTCCACTTGAGGAGAGGTTTTATCACTTGTTTATACTTAAAATCGACATTACTCATGTCTACATTGTTAGACCTGACCCATTCACGAGACCTGAGAGCTGTCTACCCTTTCTAGAGTCAGGTTTTCAACTAACAAGTGAATTTGGGACAGAGAAAGTGAATTCTAGCAGAAGTTTCCAACGATAAAGTGTGATCACTGCTGCAAAAAAGTGTCACGCCCCTGGGAAGTGGTGTGCTATTGAAGCCTGGTCTTTAGTCTTAAATTACATTATTGTGCCTCTGCTTAGACCAGCAGATGTGAACTACAGAATGTATGGCGCTGTCCTCTCCACACAGCAGTGATATGAGATATTGCTCTTGACAAAACATGACCGTGTGGGGGTTTCTGTCTATTTCCCAGCTTCCACCGATGTGATAAACCTGTCTTACACTCTCAGTGACTCTTGTCCCTCCTCCTCCTCCTTCTCCTCCTCTCCCGCAGTAGCCTTCAGCTCAGCGTCTCCCTCACCATACTGGTCATTAACACTTTGCCATCATAAAACAATGCAATTATGTTGAGAGGGCAAGCTAAAGAAAGGGAGGGCTGCCCTGTGTATTCAGTGTGATTTATGGTGGAGCTATTCTCATTCAAGACGCCTCAGGCTTCTGAAATGAGAGGGTCCCAAGCATCCACTGCCCAGAAACAACGAAACAAAAAGAAAATGAAAGGAAAACATTTTTGGAAGGACTGCTTAAAAGGTTAAGGCACACCAGTCTGTCAAGCACTTTTAAAGGACTATTGTGGGCTCTTCACAGGCTGTGAGATTGTACTAAATATTTTTGAATGAAGCTGTAAACTTAGGCAGGAAACCAAACTGGAAATGTGTGCGTTCTTAGCTGGTTGGTCAAGTCCAGAATTTGCCTCACTTTTCTCTATCTTGTTGAAGCAAACATCTATAGTTCTAACACAAAATAAAATGTCTAATAGAAGATTTTATTTTTTGTGTTTGTGTTAATTTCAGGCAGTGCAACAAATCCTCCGTCGGCAGCGACAGCTGTGACCTGATGTGCTGTGGCCGTGGCTACAACCCGTACACAGAGAAGCTGGTGGAGCGCTGCCACTGCAAGTACCACTGGTGCTGCTACGTAACGTGCAAGAAGTGCGAGCGAATCGTGGAGAGATACGTTTGCAAATGAGTCTGTGCCACTGCCGGCCCCACCAGCTGTCCTCTGCTTGTACCCAGCCACCCAGGGCTCAGATTAACCAAAGCACTACAATACCAAGAAGGCTTACTTTTGTCTTAAGCTTTAGCATGTGTATATCGATGAAAAGTGGTCTATTCTTATGTCACTATCATTTTTGTATCGAATCTCCAAACTGCCAATTGGGCTTCTAAGCTTTTTCGCTTTACAAACTTGGACGTGGAGAGTGTGGCGACATTGCCGGTTAACATGAAGATCGCCGTCCGTATTTCCTTTTTCTTGTTAATGATTATAAATCCCCCTAAAAGGGATATTGAAAGTCTATTTTATTATATCTCTAATAAAAAGAAATAATATTGGATTTTATGCTGGAGGAGAGGGATTTTCTTTTCCCCTCACTAGACAGAGACTTATGTTTGGCTTTATTCCACGGAAACCCAAGGGTTCTGATGGACCCATGTGGTACTTTTGTGGGTACTATCAAAACTTTTTTCCTGTGCAGCGATGGACAACAGAGGAAAAAGGAACACAAAGGGAACTTCAAGTACTTTTCAATCATGGAACATTTTTGTGGTTGATGTTTTGGACTCTCACCGTGTGTCCTGTGTGGATCTTGACATGCCTGCATCCCTGCGGATTGAGAGAAGAGCATTAAGGACTTTGTGAAATGGTGCATTATCTCCTCTATGTTTGACATGCAGTTTAAAATATATTCTATTTTTCAGAGCATATGAGCTGAACTCATGGATTTTGTTAACCACTTTTGTGTGGCTGTACATACTGTTATTTTGTATACTGAAATAAAGAAAGAAGTATTTATAAAATAATTGAATGTTCACCATCATCTTAACATAGAAAATGCATGTTTTTTTTTTTTTTCTGTAAATTGCACCTTGAATTATTAACTGCGTAGCTCAATTTACTGACCTTTGGCAAAGACAAATCCATATCCTCCAAGGCTAATTATTTTTAAACTTAGCAACATTTACTGTAATTCACTGCGAATCCAAGTGTTGTAAAATAAGTCTACCACAACTTATAGCACAGTGTGATTGTAAATCAGCTCAGCACAGACAGACAGGATTGCTCTCTGAATTACCCAAACCCTGGGAAAGTGTTTGTTTGAACATTCCACCTCCTCACAAAGGCCATTGCAAAGGGATTTTTGTCACTCCTATCATGGCTTTAACACTCAAACAGTCATCTGTCTGGGAGCCAGACCTCCAATGGACAAACATGAAATAAAAAGAAAAGTCAGAAATCAAATTTATTTTAAACATATAATCAGACCAGAGGGAACAGACTTGGCACTGTGTGGCAGCGAGATATTACACTCTGCCCAGCCTTGTGTTTGTTAAAGTGGTTCTCATGATTTTACACTGACAGAAATAGCTGTGGAAGATGTAGGGCCCATGCTGTGAGCTCACATGATACATCGCAGCACCAGCCTGAACAAGCTGCACACTCTTTGGAGCTGTAACACTTCTTGACCTTAGTCTGTGGTCGTACACAGAAACAGCCAAAACAGCCCGGCATACTCTGAAAAAACAAGGCTGAGGGGAATATTATAATTTATTAAGATTTTAGTGGCTATTTAATGATGCTGGATTGGATTCACAGCTGTCATTTTCATTTAATGTCATTTGTGGACACAAACATAGGTTAAGAAGAGTTGATTAGACACGTCTATTTCAGGTAATGAGGAGAAATGTGATACCATATCCAAAGCCAAGACCCAAGATACACCAACTTCTTAAATGCTCCAACAGAGAAGCAAAGATGCTGCATGTTAACAGGATGACTGAGGGTAAGAACTGAACAAAGAACTCTAAGAAGTCTTATATTAAGATTTGATCAGTGGATGTTGTCGTATGGCTACAGGGTAAAAGTGGAAACAGACACTAAGGGTGAACATAGTGTGCTGTTGTCTTTTGGTTTGGGGGAAGGGAGGATCTGCTGTGTGCTCAGACAGAGCAGATCTTCGCTCACCTGCACACAGGCCTGTCCGTCGACAGCCTCAAGGACTCTACAGTCACTGACATTCCTCAGCCTGGCAGTTGTAGAGAATAGTGTGTGTGTGTGTGTGTGTGAGTGCATGTGTCAGTCTACCTACTGCTCTCTGTCAGTGGGATCACTGCTAAGGAAATGTGAAGTCTCACCTGCTGATTGAGGACTCTGTCCTCAAATACAGGTGGCTCAACCAGAGTCGGAGGACACCTGTGGATGAAAATGTGCTAATGAGGACACCAAAGTCTGTAGTATGTAAGTGCACAAGATGCATAGATGATACTGATACTGTACTGTAAATGTAACACAGCAAAATCCATCAGTTTTTAAAAAAGTGTATATTCAACATGTCCAGTACTCTATAGAATGTTTAAAGCAACATGCCAACAATGAGAGAATCAGCTGAACCCTTGACCCTCTAAAGTACCGTGCTAAGACCCGTGAAATGTCTCACTAAATTACTTATTCACTTTTTCTGGTCTAGATATGCACTAAATGTATGAAATTGTGCTCATGTAAATGTTGAAATCAAGTTGAGAAATTCTTTGTCACACACCAGTGTACCACAGAGAAATTTCATCAGGACTCTACAGATTAGATAGGGCCATAAATCAGACTTGCTTTAGTTCCGAAATGCTGAACCTGGCCACCTAACCTTCTGAGTAGCCATTGTTATCATTAAGTTATGCAGCTATTCAGCTGACCTCAGTCTAACCCTTCTGAAATATCTCACTTTGACATAGTCCACACAATAAAATAAATGTGCTAACAATATGAACCTGTTGTGAACATTAATTTGCTCCACATTCTTCCATTTTCCTATCTGTCAACATGAAGCTGTGGTGGAGCGGAAGAGTGACTGTGTGGAAAAGGGGATGTGAATGGGCTGCCATTTTGGTGAGGATCAGGTATGAAACAGCTTAAGAGCGGCCCCTATCCAGGCTGTTAAGGACCTTTGTGACCCAAACGAAGACAAAGCAAAAGTAAAGACAACAAAAAAACGGAACTAATCGCCGCTGCAGTTTATGTTTCTTTTCATTCTTCCTGTCTTTGTCAGAAAGTATCTAAGTATCTCTTCACTGTTGGTGTGACCTCTTGCTCTGTGGGAATTGCCTGGTAATGGAGAAGGAAAAGAGGACTTTTAATGGAGAGCAGTGAAAATATCAGGGGTTAATGTTAGCGTGGACAATATAATGCCAATTGCCTTTGTGAAGCCTGCGTTCTAGATAACTAGCTGTGAATGAGGGAGACAAAGAATTTGGCTGCAGTGGTAAAGGCTTTCAGATGTACTGACCCGTACTGTAAATTGACTTTTGTAGACCCCACCCCCACCTGCCTTTAAATAGGAAGCCAGCAGTATACGCTGTTAAAAGCCATTTTTTGTTTTGGTGAGTGTGTGTGTGTGTGTGTGTGTGTGTGTGTGTGTGTGTGTGTGTGTGTGTGTGAGTGCGATGCTTTGGCACCAAGACAACCCACAGACTGTGGTGAGAATTCATGCAGAGAGAAAGTAGTGTGGGGTGGTGGAGGTCTGTCCCATCTGTCTCCCTCA
>JAVQJD010084111.1:0-10757 GCA_036023655.1 Nannoperca australis | reverse complement strand
CACACACACACACACACACACACACACACACACACACACACACACACACACACACACACACACACACACACACACACACACACACACTCTAATGGGCTGGTATGAACCTCTGCCTGGTGGAAGCTATTGATACTTGGCCATAATTGAGTTTGCAAGCAATCAATTTGTGGGCGTCTATAGCAGACAGAGTATTGACCATGAAGGAAGCTCCACCTCCTAAATGTTGTTTGTGCAGTAAAACCAGATTATCACCACCACTGCCTCAAGTTTTCCATGGTTGATTTGTTGTCCCACACCTGCTCCACCCCCACTTCATGAGTCCGACATTCATTTTAAGTGTTCATGAAGACACTCACTCTATTCTAACACACACACACACACACACAAAAACAGAGTGTCAGTGTTTTCTCTGATGTCTGCAGTAAGAAAGTGAAGAGTCTGATAATTGAAACATCTTTAATAATTCAGATGAACACTCTCAAGCAGAAAATCCCCCTAATCAAATATTCATACCATACAGACACACAGTCTCTGGCCACAGTTTGTGTGTGTGTGTGTGTGTGTGTGTGTGTGTGTGTGTGTGTGTGTGCGTGTGCGTACCTGTAGTTGGATCCTCTGGTCCTCAGTTTGCTGTAGCTCAGCCCAGCCAGAAAGCAGATGACCTCTATGGTTTTACCCAGTCCCATCTCGTCTCCCAGGATGCCACCTGCCTGCTGACAGTGGAGTTCCCACATCCACCGCACACCTGTCTGCTGGTACCTGACCATGTGATATACATGTACGGAAAAACATAAAACACCTGTGCATGACAGCGACTATACTACGATAACTGAACACACAACTGAAGTATGGTTCCATTATGCTTGCCAGTAACCTAATCCCTACCAGATAGAAGAGTGATGTACTTATAACCATGCAAAAAAAGCACATAATTTGTACTTTGTAACTTTAACAAACATGCTGTTATAAGAAAGACCAGATAGCATAAGAGACGTTCTTAACAGATAAAATAGTAATTTGATGTTGGCTTGGAAAACCTATATTTAAACTGTTTCAAAACAACATACTGACAAAATAACATATCAACAAATACTAGTGACCTGTAGTAGCATTAGATTAATCAAGTTTATGGTGTCTTGATAAATAATCTTTGGTTAGTCTTGGTTAATCATTTCAGAACAAAGGTTGTTAGAAGTAGTGGGTGTGACAAAGACATCAGGGTTAGAGTTTAACACAGATGTTTTATTGAAAACAGACATTTATGTTGAAATCATTTCTGACTGTGTAGATATTTGAGATCATTCTCAATGTCTCACATTGAACTTACTTGAAAAGTTTTTTCCAGAGGAAACCAGGCACTTTGAAGCCTTCGTCAAATTCTTCATCACTGTCATCTGTGAGATCCTCACCCTTTTCTCTCTTCGCCTCCCTTTCTCGAAGACGTTGTCGCTTCCATCTCCTAGTAAGGAAGCGAGAACATAGTTTAGTTTTAGCACATCTAGGGATAAAAAAAACATGTCTCTGTTTTACTGTGAAGATCTAAGAACTAAATCCCACCCTGTTATTGTTCCTTACAACTGTCAGTTTAAACTTTTAGTGTCTGATATTGTGTTATACATCAAAAATGTTAATCATTTAGTGATCAAAACTCTATAAGAGTGAGACATGTTGAGCAAATTCTGTTTCATGTTGGATTTCTCTGTCTGACAAATGGCCTGTCCAGGGTGTACCCTGCCACCCTGTGCATGCTGGGATAGGTCCATCTACATGCAACCCTAAACGGGGTAAGCAGGTAAAGAGAATGAGCGGATGGATGTGCCATTTGCACCTTTTGCACTCAGTGATTTCTTTAAAGACTTGCCTACACAGGTGTATGTATAGCAAGTGTTTTGAGTTGTGGGTATTTCCCTTGAGCGGTGGAACATCTACAGCAAAAAGGGAAATGTAAAGGAGAAGAGTTTTAATGGTGCAGGAGAGAGGGCAGTTAGAGGCACAGTCGTCGCGCAGCAAATGAAGATTGATACAGACAATTAGTAGTGCGAGTTCCCCAGAAAGGTGCGAGGTGGAGAGGATAAGAATCCATCTTCATTTGGGCCTGGTCCTGTCACCCTGCCACAGAACTGGTCCTTTAGCTGGGCCTGGGAGACCACACTCTCTAATTAAGTCAAGACTAAGCATTGGTTCAGTTAATTACACTTTTCTGCCCCCCCATCCCCCCACCCAACTACAAATACCACCCGCTCTAATAATATCATTGCTCATATAAGCTAGCCTCACCATCCATGCCGTGTCTATGCTGTTGAATTGACATTCAATCACTGCAGTGTAGAAAAAGGACACATGCCAACACAATTTATTTGGCAGCTATAAATATGAAATCTCATTAGGGCTGCTCTTCCATTAATTTGAGCATTAGAGTGAGTGAGTGTATAAGACCATGTGCAGGAGGATAATTAGGCCAGTGTGAGAGCAGAGAGAGAAGAAGAGCAGGGAGTGAATTTGCTTAGTCAAGAAACAGCTGCCAATCTCATCTGGGATTAACTCTCCTTCTGCACCACGGAGCCAGCAGAAACGGACTAAATGGAATAACAATAGCACATTTGCACCACCGCCATTGCAAATGTGATGCAAACTTAAAGGCTCAGTCTGGTGTTTGTTGAGCATGTCATTTACGGGCGTGGATGTCCGCACTCTCTTTAGAAGACTTGCTGATGAAACTTTTCGCACCTTTGCATTTAACGGTAACTCATACGGAACAAATCAGAACACAAATTACAACGTTGGGGGCCAAAATGACCAATCATTTACACAGGTTTATAGCAGCAAGTAGATGATCATACCTTATTCGCTGTCTGTAGTATTCCACATCTCCATCATCTTTGCATTTTTTGTCTTTACCCTTCACATCGTCCTCTCCGTCTGAACTCTCAGGGCAGTATTCTTCCTCACTATCTTCTTTTTTCTTTGATTTCTTCCTCCCTTTCCCTTCAGTTTTTCTCTTGTAAGGTTTCAACTCATACTCTTCATCATCATCATTCTCCCCGAAGCCCTCCTCCATGGCTTCTCTCTCCTCTTGGTCAGGATCTATGCCTTCATCACTGGGCAGGTATTCTGACCCCTCGCTGTCTGTCTCCTCTCCCTCAGTGTGACGCTTCCTCCGCGGCTTAAGAAGCTGTGGCTCAGCCTTGGCCCGAGCCTTAGGATGGGCCTTCAGAGAGGCTATCTGGAGCTTTCTTATGCGCTTTCTCATTTTTTTATCCTTGGAAGAGGCAACAGCTCTGTGTTTTTTTCCCCTGGCCTCCTCGTCGGGGCCGAGTCCAGAACTCCTTTTCTTCTTTAGAAGAGGGACTCTCCTCCTCTCAGTAGCTAACTTGGCCTGGTCTGTCAGGTACTGGTCAAAGGCAGAGTTCTCCGCAAGCATCACTTTTCGGGGCTCCTTCTTTACCTCCTTCTGCGGGATTCGTGTTCCAAAAGGAGTCATGTGACCTTTCCGGATCAGCTCCTCCCATTCGGTCTCCTGAGATGGCATGAGCATGCTGCCCAGCGTGGATGGCCCGGCTTCTGGTACAACACACACATCAAGCAGGGTTAGATACACAGCTGTCAAACTATCAGTTCTTCTAAGGTACCCTGAGGAGTTTTTTTAAACAACTAGTAGCACTATGGAGCAATGTTTTGATTAGCAGGTCCCCGTTTTGTTTGCATCTTGTGCGCACAAGGACAAAGACGCAAGCATGCAAGCACTAATAGCCACAACCCTCAGTGATGTCGAGGTGGTTTCAATTTGGTTCAGCTCTACCAAAACAAAGCATTACGTATATGTCAAACATATCTGGATGGACATCATGCAGCAAAGTGTTAGTATACAATTGTTGTGGTGTTCAATTCAGACACACACACACCAAAGAGGAGCAAACAGATCTCAAAGGCTGTTGCAACACAGTAAACTGACAAAAAAACTTTTCAACACCAAATGAAACCCAGCTGTCACAAGGCAAACATCATGGGAGCATTCGATGTGACAATGTTTTACACATTTTTCTAATTACAGTGAATATATTTCAAAAACTTTTAACATATTTTGGTAAAGACGTAACATATATGAACTTCTTTATTCCCAAACAGCCACTGCTGCACTGAGGAGTGTATCTATTACAATTAAATATGTATTTAAGCCTTTTCTTACAATAGTCTCTGACAATTCCTTAAATGAGGATAGCCAGAATAGCCGTCTTGGCCACCACAGCTGCGACTGGTATTCAATTTGCATAGCTTTGCATTGTTTCCGCTACACTTTGGGCAGCGCTGAACATGACCCTGATTTCACATTGTCTATATGAAGAAGGGAACCAGCCCTTTTTCGCCTTATGTAACTTAGTATTGATTCCCCTCATTAATTAGTGGACAGTGCTTTTAGTCAATACATTGGAAAGGAATTACAGAATCCAAATAAATACACCTCACCTTCCTCTTCGTCATCCTCTGCCAAAAGCTCAGCTTCCACCCTTTGGGTGTCCTCTCCTCCAAGAATGGCCTGAAGTCGCTTCTGTTTGGCTCTGACTTTCTTCAGCTGTTTCTCCTGAATTAAAAAGGCGTTTTCATCATCAACACGATCACTACTCATATTATGTTAATGTAACATTATCATGTAAATCATATAATTTTAATTTAAGTTGGTCATATTTAGTATTTTACCTTGTTTTCTTTCTGTCGTTTAACAGATTCAATCTTCCTACTGATATCTTTGCTGGAGGCCGCGTAGGGAGACAGCTGCTCGATAATCTTGTTGATTTGTTTTAGAGACGATGTAACGGACCTGAAACACGCACCATTGAGAAGCAGAGTAAGATTTATCAGGCAAGCTTTCTATGAAGATGACTACAAGTGTTATATTTATTGTTTAGCTTTTATTTTCTTCATTGGAGCTTACGGTGATTAGGTGACCAAAGAAAAGCTTGTTATGTATTTCAAATTCTGACGAGAGTTCAAAAATGCTACTGTAAATAAGTCCTGGAGGAACTGACTGATCATTAAACGTTTACCACAGCTACTAAACAGTATGATATTTTACTTAAAGGTAATAAAAATGATCTATCTCATAACATTTTATCAAACACATGTATAGATTAATTATATGATACTGATATTAAGTACAAATTATTAAGACTTCATGTTAGGACTTCCATAGGAACATTTCAGCACAACACATATATGTTGCCAAGAGAAAAACTCAGACCATCTCAGGCCCATTGTTGCAGTTATTGTTGTTTACCTGACATCGTCGAGCACAGACTGATATTCCTTCTCAGCTTCAGCTTTAGCAGCAGCCTGTCCGGCCTCGTGTATTGCCTCGTCCACTTGCTGCAGGACACCTTGCTCAAGGACGTCCTGGTCGTACACAGCCACGCCGAGTCCCTGAAGTTCATCCGCTCCAGAACTGACAGATGCTGCTTGGATACGGTGTCGGTCAATCTGCAGCAAGGCTCCGGACCTCTTACCACCTGTACCACACCACAGATGACAAAACATGGAAGCATGAGACGGCGAGGAGTCTTTGCGTCAGTTCAAAGCTTTACATGATGGTCATCCCGACGCTCTTCTGCACAGCTCACCGCTGTTGACCTCCTGAGGTCCAGTGTTGGCAGGATATGCTGCGGCAGCTTCGGAGCCCTGACTGTTTTCGGGGAAAGAGCAGACTGCTGAGCCCCCTGTGGCCCCATCCTCCTCTGGCCCTCCTGGGGTAAGAGCAGCACTGGCAGGGCTGGAGAGAGAGGAGGGCACCTGGTCCTCTGGTCCTTCTACAGGCATAGTGATGCAGCTGCAAACAGTCAGTCAATAAACACATGTCAAACAGGTGATGTGGTCCCATGAAGACCCATGTCTCTTCTAAGCCATTGCGGTACCTAAATATAAGATATAATGTTAACTACATATCGCTATTTTAAGATAACTTAGTCTTGCACGAAAATATGTTACTTTAACTGTGAACTTAATTAATGCATCATTCTACATCAATGGTTTACTGACTTCAAGCCAACTATCCTGTGAAGGAATAAGCGCAGAAAGGAGACAATGAATATTTTAATACGTCTTCTAACCAAAGGAGGTACTACAAGACGCGGTAAGTTAGACCGTTATAACATTCATATAGAGTTGAGTCAGAAACATTAAAGTCTCTCACTGCTGTCCATTGTTTACGTGGCTAAGCTAGCCGGCTAAGCTAGCACTGAGCCGAACATCATCAGCTGTTTTGGAGACCGGCAACACCTCGGCTTCAGAAAATACACATTCATACCACAAGCTGCAAACGTTATTACGTTATACGTGTTTATGTTGGGTACATTAAACCGACTGTCGAAACGACAAGGAGAAAAATTACTTACAAAACGTGCCGTTACACAACATCACTGGCTTGGTTTATGTCATGTTGCCAGCCGAGCCTCCTGGTTTCCGGTGAGAGAGAAGACACTGTGCTCTCTGATTACCTTGTTGAGCAGCGCCCTCTGCTGGTTCACAGCTGCAGGGCTCTTGCCCTCTAGGTGGCGCCCCAAAACCAGCGAATTAACCGTGGAGGAACTCACTAAATTACCCACAGTCCGACGAAAAAGTCCTGGACCACATGTCGGCATGTAACCCAATGTTTTTGGGTTTTGCGTAATCAGCTCGGGAACCAGTTAGTTGTATGTGTCGAAAGGGGAGCAAGATAGTTAGGGGGTTTTTGTGTTGCAATCAGGCTGCAGTCCAGACAAACGATCCAGTAAACCACTCCAAATCACAAAACCTCTATTCCTCTACAAAGCATCATTCCCTTTTTAATGGGTTTGAAAAGCCTGCACTTTTACAAACGTGAGCAGTGCCAAGTACTTGCATCTCAGAGGAAGTTTATTTCCAGTGTCTTGCAACAATAAATGAAGGACTTAATTAAAATATCCACTCCGCCTTGCACTGCAGTGCCTGAGCAAAGGCCAGTAAACCGTCCAAACAGTGTTATTTGTGTAAACAGACATTTCTATATAAGGATAGATATTACTGTCATCCTTGGCTCAGAAAGTGTATGGAACCCCTAGTCTATTTTATTTGCTTAATTTGCAAATGTGGGTCACCTTCATTGGAACCTCTCCAGAGACACGGCAGGGGAATTGCATTTAAAAAAATTTGAACCAAAAGGAAAGTGTGTCACAGTAAGATGTAGGCCTTTACTTGCAGTTTAATTACAAGAAGACCTGCAGTGTGCAGAGCTCTGATCAGGTAGCCAACAGACATTGTTTTCTTTGTTGGCTTTTGTCTGGGAGGTTGATATAAAGGCCCACACATGGGAGTAAGAATAAGTAAAACAAACTACCAAACTGCCGATGAATCACTTATGGTGGGAAATAAATGAGCTGCAGAGAGGAATGTAAACCTCCTCTCTGTCTTCATCCTCCATTTTTTGTTTATCTAAGCAATACTTGATAACTTTTATCACAGAGGAGGAGGATATAATATGTGGGTATATAGCTGTGTTTTCTGCACATCATAATTTAGGGAACGTTAGTTGATAGACCACACCGAGCTCACAGGATTTAGTGGGTGGCAAAGTTGTCCATCTCAACTGTATGTGTAGGCTTGCATTCGTGTGTGAGCATGAGCGCATGAAAGGGGGTACGTAGATTTATAGGGTGTAGGAGGGTAGAGTGCAAATCCCAGAGGGTGCGGTGGGGTGATGTTAACACTCCTGCTCTGTGCTGCTTTGCATCCTGACAGTAGCAGAACAAGTGGAGCAAGATTTAAAGCGAGAACATTATGTGTTTAGTTAACGTGCAAAGCCGCTTGTTTTCAGAGTGTTTTTTGTGCATTAAAGGGCAAGTGAGGTAACACAAGAAAGTGTAGCACGGGTGATACAAGCTGTATACTCTTCTCTGTGTGGTGATGCAGTATGAAGTTGTGTTTCATCCGTTATCTCCTGCACACTGGATAACCCTAACCCTTCGATAACGAGGGTTTTAGCCCGTATGGCCTTCATCGGCTGCCTGGAACCTGACAAATGTCTTGAGTATGAAATCATTTTACAAAGAATTTTTGTGAGACCGAAGTCTTTTTTCCTTGCATTCATAGTGTACCACAGGGTTGTTGTTTAGTTGTTTTTTGCCTCAGATGAACCAGTTAGTTGTTAGTTCTAGGATCTCACTCAAAACATGACTTGTCTTGTTACTGCTTTGGATTATGGTAAACTGTTGTGGGAGGGTCTTCTCTGATACATTTCAGTGTGGCCTGGCTCAACTCTCACATTGTTAACCTCGTTGTCGAATTTAATTTGTACCTTACCCTTGAACTTTTACATTTTTAACATCGCAATGAAGACTTCTACTGCAATGCTCTTGTGTTTTGTGGTATTTTGTGCCCCAGTAAAAAAGTTGAAATGTGAGTATTTTATGTGGTCATTTTCCCTCTTCAAAATCTATGTAAAATGTAATTTTTTTCAGAGCAGTTGTACTGGATTTGATGTTTTTCTGGCTCTAAACTCCACAGAAATTCCAATGTTGAAGGGCATTTTGTTTCCATCACACTAAATGTCTCAAGTGTATATAAGTTGGCTCTTCTTCTAAAGGAATCACATAAAAAATGAGCAAATGACAAATTGTTGAGTAAAAGCATCAATTTGTAGAAAATAAGCAAGTAAAATATCATAATATCAATTAATCGATTAGTTTCTGATGTTTCTGTTTGATCATCATTCATTCATTCGTCCTTGTAAATTAAATCTCTTTCTGGATTTTGGACTGTTTGTCAAATAATTGGTAAATTAAATGATAATGAAAATAACTTAAGTGCAATTCTAAAATACATTTTGTCTTGCGTTATTGTATTGCATGCATCCAATTTAAATAATAATTGTGGGTATACAAACATGTATGTAACTCAGAGAGAGAGAGATATACTGTATATCACACCTCCATATGTCAAAGAACACACATACACACACACTGTTAAATCATTGCATTTCTACAGGTGAAGTCCTGCAATAATGCGCAGTTAAGTGGAACACTTGGTTTTTATTGTTGGGCTGAGTGAAAGCCTCAGGGTCTTACTGGGAGACGAGAACCATGATGTTTTTTTAAGCCGCAGACCGTTAATAAACCAACATGAGTAAAGCATCATCATGTCTATATTAATGTATATTCAAGTCATATTGTACTTTACACATGTGTGGCCATAATGGCAGTGCTAATGTCTCCCATGTGTTCCCTTGTCCCATTTAGTACATGTCTGTGTGTCTGCTACTAATTACAGGGCTGGATTTTCATCCGGGTGCATCAGACCTAACATGCCACATTAGATGCTTAATGCATCTGCTTGTGATTTCACTCAGCAGCAGGTGTGTGGTTATGTACGTTTGTGGGCACATAACCACCCGGCATCTGTACACTACTGTGCTCTTAAACATCCTGACGAAAATGTGTTTCGGGGGTGGACTATGCAAAACGTTGAGCTTGAGGTAATGGGTTTTATTCTTGCTCTCCCTATAAAAGGTTTTAAAGTGATTCCTAGAGTGCAGAGGGAAACACCTGCATGCACACTGGTTCTAACCAAGAGCAAAGACATTTTCACATGTCTACCTCTTTCAGGTCAAGTAGTGCCAACACATCACCGAGAATTGTATATTCAGCAGACCTCAAACACTGCTGGAACAAAACACACCAGACAGAATCAGGACGAGGCCACGTCACATGAAACCGCCAGAACCGCAATGTGAGTTCAGTTGACTGTATGTGTACATGAATGTTTACGTGTGAGTATGTGTGCGTTTGTGTTTTAGTGTGTGAGAGCTAGCTTGGGTCCGCATTGCTCTCCAGTGATAAATATAGTATTTTCTTAGATGTGGCTTGGAGCAATCCAGCCAGCGATAGCTGTAGACCACAACAATGACATCAGGACTTTTTTGGTGATATACAGTGGCAGCAGTGCCCTGACATAAAGCATGGCCTGAAACACGAGCTGACACACGCAGAGAGAATACAGATGTAGAAACGGCTAGATTGGTGACTTTACATCCTAAACTCTTTTACCTTTAATGGAGTTAACACAGTGTTGGTGCTCAAATTGTTAAAATATACAGTGGGTACGGAAAGTATTCAGACCTTTACATTTTTAGCCATTTGCTAAAATCTAAAACGTTCATTTTATTTCTCATTAATGTTCACTCAGCACCCCATCTTGACAGAAAAAAAAACAAATGTAGAATTTTGCAAATTTATTAAAAAAGAAAAACTGAAATATCACATGGTCATAAGTATTCAGACCCATTGCTCAGTATTGAGTAGAAGCACCCTTTTGAGCTCGTACAGCCATGAGTCTTCTTGGGAATGATGCAACAAGTCTTTCACACTTGGATCTGGGGATCCTCTGCCATTCTTCCTTGCAGATCCTCTCCAGTTCCGTCTGGTTGGATGGTGAACGTTGGTGGACGCCATTTTCAGGTCTCTCCAGAGATGCTCAGTTGGGTTTAGGTCAGGGCTCTGGCTGGGCCAGTCAAGAATGGCCACAGAGTTGTTCCGAAGCCACTCCTTTGTTATTTTAGCTGTGTGCTTAGGGTCGTTATCTTGTTGGAAAGTGAACCAGTCTGAGGTCCTGAGCACTCTGGAAGAGGTTTTCTTCCAGGATATCTCTACTTGGCCGCATTCATCTTTCCGTCAATTGCAACCAGTCGTCCTGTCCCTGCAGCTGAAAAACACCCCCATAGCACGATGCTGCCACCACCATGTTTCACTGTTGGGATT
>JAVQJD010084094.1:0-12064 GCA_036023655.1 Nannoperca australis | reverse complement strand
GTGTGTGTGTGTGTGTGTGTGTGTGTGTGTGTGTGTGTGTGTGTGTGTGTGTGTGTGTGTGTGTGTGTGTGTGTGTGTGTGTGTGTGTGTGTGTGTGTGTGTGTGTGTGTGTGTAGGTTCTGGTGGTGAACCCGGTGTTCTTTAAGTATGTTAATGATCGTTGGACCGAGCATCATGGTCGCTACCCCTCCACCGGCATGCTGGCCATCATCTTCGCTCTGCACACCTGTGACCAGGTAGGAGGGAGGGGGGCGGAGTCAGTGCCTTCACCTCTGACACCTAGTTTTTAATCATATACTGTAGTAACGCAGCAGAGACTGTTGAGATAACTCGCCCTGTCGGTATATTCAGGGACATTGAGATATTTGAAAGACTCAATTATTTTGTGTTTGATACTTTGTCTGAGGTGCATTCAGGGATGTTCTAATAGGAAGCGTTTCCTAAACAGTTTCTGCTCTAAAATGCATCATCATCAACAGAAGTTAAAGATCATCATCATTATAATGTATCAGAGTTAAGTCTTCACACGTCACTTTCAAATCAAATGTCTGTGTTCAGGTGTCGGTCTTTGGTTACGGTGCCAACCAGCAGGGGCACTGGCATCACTACTGGGAGGAGAATCGCAATGCTGGAGCCTTCAGGAAGACCGGTGTCCACAGTGCCGATTTCGAAACGCTGATCATCCACCACCTCGCCAAGGAGGGCAAAATCAGTCTGCACCTGTGACATATCACTTACCTACAGACCTGCTGTTCTACAGACTGATGGACTGTCCTTTAGACCAGCTGACTGACCTACAGACAGACCCACCAACACCTGATAACTCATGGACTTAACCAACAGATCTGCTTACTGATGATCAACCACTTAATTGTTGAGACCAAGAGCCAGCTGCATCTCATCTGGTGCACAGCTGAGACTGAGTGTCCTCTGGCACTGAAAAAACAAATTTGAGCCGACTCTGGACTGTATGTGGCTGCCAGATTTGATTTGTTTTGGGGGGATTTGGACGGGATTGAGACCTACGTACTTTTTGCATGTCAGTCATCACGTCTGCCTGAAACATCCAAGCGTGCCAGATTTAAAGTGCAGTTGGGAAGAGACCTTTTTACCAACCTGGATTACCTGTGGACCGAGTTCCCTGGGGTGGCAGGAGCTAAACATACCCCCTCCACCTGGTGGGCAGGGCTCGGAAATCCTCCCTGTGCAGTCTCCTGCTGGTTTAAATGAGTTTCAACTCAATCTGAACATGAGCCCTACACTGTTGATACTGTCTTGCTGTCTGTGACTGAGGATCGACTAAGTTTTGCTCTGAGCGGGAAACAACCACACTTTTTATCTTTTTCTTCTGTTTTTTTTTAAATTAATTATTGGATTTAATAGACATTACACAGGGATAACCTCTTTTTTTAATTAAAGCACTTTGCTCATAAGAAGAAATGGTACAAAGAAACCATATTGTTGCTTCTTGGTCCAACCATGTTACAAGACTCTTTGTATTTTATATCATTAATAATCCGTCCATTCATTATAACTGAATCTTGACTCGAAAACGTCCTGATCTGGAGGATGTTTCTGTCCTGACAGACTTGAACTGGAAACAGGACAACAACGTTTTTTTCTATCATGTCTTCATTTTCGGAAATCAAGCCAATGACGCTTCCTGTGTCGACCATATATGGAGCTGGAGGCAGTGAGTGGGAGGGGCCTGTGTGAGGTTCTCCGGTGATTCAACAGTCTTTTTTCAGCTGATTTCACAGACTGTCCAAAGCAGGAACATTTTATTAGTATTAGTTTAAAATTACTCGTTTTTTCAGCTCCTGTAGTTGATAAAGTTTATGGTAAGTTAAACTCTGCAGCTTTACTTACTGAGACACATCTTAAGTTAAATTGTAAACTGTTTAACTTCATGGACAAGATGTGATTTAACTTCCTCTAGTCACACCTCAGCGAGTGACAAAGATGAAGAGACTACACGACTTAACAAAAGATTTATTAAACAAAACTTACCAAGGACAAATTCAAACAATCAATATCACGTGTGTGCAGTGCATGGATAAGTAAAGATGTAGTGCAATATACTTTAAAAAAAATCCAACCAAAAGTAACCAACCACATGAATGAAGAGAGATTGACCAGTCCAGCAGGCAGCAGATGAGTCAGTCAGCAGCTGGTTGGACTTCCTGTTAAAGGTAGACGACAGCGTGCAGAGGGCTGTCACACCTGTACTGTGAATCTACACAAACTGTTGCTGATTGTCAGTCACAGTCTGAATGTTTGTGGCGAGTATCAGGGCGCTTTCACACTGATATACTCTGAATCAGTTTGATCTGAATTTTACGTAGTTGCTTTTATCTTTGCACGATGGCTACTCTGTGAATCATGTATTCCTTGTTTTGTTATTGTTGCTACAAATCAACAAGATGCAGAAAAGTAAATTTTTCTATTATACTTTCAAGTTATAATTTTGTTTGTATACGTTTAGGAAAAGTGGAACACATTTCGTCAATGTTTTTGTTTTCAAAGGTCACTTTTTAATTGGTTTTCACCTCATTTTCACGGTGTGAAAAAGTATTCATCGAATTCTTTGGTCATAGATTTCATTTTCAATAAACATATCACACTGTTGTGCTCCTAAATTGGTTAAATGTATCCACTGCTGCTCAAAATGACCTGTTGCACTAGTAAGCAACATCTTGTATTTCACTTAAGTTTCTGTGCAAAATTAACTTGTGCAGTTTTTAAAAAAATAATTTAAAAGCAGATAATCTGGTGTTTGCCAGCGATAATTTAGCCCTGATCTGCCCCTTTTTATTTAATGTAATGTTTATTTGTATGGGACAAATATGTAGCATAAACTAATGCCACGTCAAGTCATTCATATTTCAGCTGCTTGTCAACGTGTACGAATAAATTCAATAAAATTGTATGTATATAGCGCCATATAGCTATTTATATAGCGTTTTGGGGAAACTGTTGATGCGTTTCCAGATTCAGACCAACCTGCCAGTGTGAAATTGCTCAGTCTGCTTCAAACAAATGTGCTGGTACAACATCTAAGGGCTGGGATGGTAAAAGTGAGAAGCCTGCCATCATAGACTTCTCCTGGCTGCATCCCACCGCCTCCCTGCGCTCCTGCCAACAACTCTGTGTCTTTGTAGTCCTGAATCGTACAAATGGGACTAACAGAGCACACTTTCAGTCAGTCTGTCCTCAAAGTGACAAAAGTTGGATGCAGCTGTCGGAAAAGGAGATTTCAGACGCTGTTAGATGATTCCACAGCTTTGTTTCAAGCACACTGAGGCCTATAAATAATCAGAAATGCTGAATCACCGTCTGGAGGCTGTTGCTCTTTCGTTAGCTTGGCTGCAGTTTAGCGTTCATCTGGAACAAGTTGCACGGTTTCCTAAAAGCCGACTGCTGAGTCATCAGAAGCTGCAGTTTAATCTGGAACATCTGCTGCTTGTTTTTATGGTTTGTGTTCACTGCTGAGACTTAACACTTTGTTGCGGGTCAACTCGGAGATCGACTGTACGAGGAACGTGCAGCCTAAATGACAGAGCAGCAGCCCTCCTGAGCTGGACTCAACATCTGGATGCAAAGTTTTGGAACTGTCCGACTGAGTTGAAGTGAAAGTTAAAAGATTTACTTCCACACATTGTTGCGAGTATAAATCCACAATTGTGCTTATTAGATTCCCTGCAGTCTGGAAATTTGGAGATTATTTTCTTCAAGAACGCAGGAAGATCAACCAATCAGCTGCTGGCTTCCATCATAAACATCTGTGTGTGACTGACCAAACAGGATGTATGTATATGATCAGTTATAGCTTTAACTCCGCCCATCATGTGTAAACTGACTGTTTGACAAAAGAGAAAGAAATGTCAGTTTCATTTAACAAACATGCTGATTATCAGTTCATTCATTCATTCACAAAATGACAGAAGCACTGTGATATTTCAAAACAACACAAACCCACCGCTGTCACTTTAAATGAAATAAAAAATATAAAACAAAGATTGATGGGTTTTTTTTCTATCAAGAAAAGTTTTGCTGAGAAATTTGATGTCTAAACGTCCGTCCTTATGGCAGTGTATTCCTGCCACCATGATAAAGAAATATCTGCTCAGTTTACAGTATAAAATGTATCTATTATTAGAAATACCAAATTGTTTCAACCAGAAACTTTTTTTTTATTACCACATAAGAATTTATATTGTATCATGAACATGAGAAGTTGGTCTGCTGCATTTTGTAATAAGAAAAATGTTGTGAGGTAACAAGATGAAGTTATAAGCAGTGAAGGAAGTATTCAGATAATTTAAGTTAATGTACTAAGACCACACTGGAAATTCTCCACTACAACACATTGAGAACCTTATTTAAGAAAAAGTATAATCAGCTCAATGTACTAAAAGAACTAATTCTGCAGTAAAATGGTCCCCGTCAGTGATTTACTATTAAATATGATGCTACTGTTGGGTGATTTAATCTTCGGCATTACATCATTTTCTATAAGAGCATCATGTGTGTAGCGTCGCCGTCCTGTGAGAACCACGTATCTCTAAAAAGTTTAACTTTTCATGAGCTCAGTTTTCAGCTTTGTGACGATGCATTTTCCAGCTAATCCAATTTTTTTTAAATAGTTTATTTATCTTAAGAAGAAGGAGAATCTTCTCAACCTATAAAAGGAACTCCTAATCCTTCAGTTTATCAGAAAAACTCAAATTCAGAATCACAAAATTTAGAGATTTTACATGGTTTTTACAGGACAGGAAGGAAAAAAAGGAATGACAAAATGTAATCAGAAAAGAAACTAAAGCTGTCAGACAAATGTAGTGGAGTAAAAAATACAATATTTGTCTCTTGAAGTGGAGTTGAAGTATAAAGATGCATAAAATGGAAACACTCAAGTAAAGTAAAAGTACCCTTTTGTACCCTAAATGTGCACTTAAGTACAGTACTAGAGTAAATGTGCTTGTTTCATTCCCCCACTGGTGATAATTGTTAAGTTATATTATGTATTTACATAAGTTTATTGTTAAAACTAAATTATTTCATATGTAATGTTAACAAGAAAATATGTCATTATAGCATTAAAAGTATCTTGTAATGTGAAAATGTTTTAATTTTAACAAGTTTAACAACTGAGCAAATATATTTTTGTAACACTGACAGGAATACGGTTACTCATCGAGGCGTTGAGATGTCTCATGACATCGCAGGCAGCTGGAAGCATCAGCTGTGTCTCATTTCAGGCTCAGATGGACTTAAGAGCAGACAACTAGTATCCTTTGGTCTTCAGCATCCCACAATCCTTTGTGCTCTGGTCACATGTCGGACCCTGTAAGCCCCACCCCTCCAAGGAGGCGGAGCATGAAATGGGACAGAAGCTCCTCTCCACGGGATCAATAACATTAAATACATTAAAGAATAAATTAGAACAGAAAATAATCATCTTCAGTTGAACTTCAAAATAAAAGCCCAGTGGATTGTTTTATTTTGGAGTGACCTGCAGTCATCTGTGCGCTTAATAAAATATAATTTTAAATTTTAAATAAATAAAAGTATTGTCAACATCAGACTTGAATCATCGCTGATCAGTGTGTGCGAGGCCGTTTCCATGGCAACATTATCACATGACCCGAGCCACATGAAGGTCTGGTCGAGATTCTTCACTTAAAAGGTCATATGTAACGTTTCCATGGTAACTGAAGGCGTAGGAAACCCTGGTTGCTATGACAACATGGCAGGAACTGTGTCTGGACCGTGTTCATGTGGACTCACAGGACGCTGAAGCTGGTCAGGACCAGGTCTATCGCAGATCAGGGGTTCACCTCCTGCTGCTCAGCACGGATCTGGTTTGGTGCTGGTTTGAATCTCCTGAGCTCCAGGTTCTGGTTCTCCAGCCTGTCTGTTGTGGTCTGGATCTGTACCGGTCCAGGGTCTGCACCGGTCCTGGTCTGGTCTGGTTCATGTCAGTCTAAGAGCAGCTGGACGAAGGAGGATGGAAACAAACCTCTCTGGTCCGGTTCGTCTTCTATATAACCATGCTGCACGCACACACACACACACACACACACATATTTATTTCCATTTATATATTTACTGTGCATTTAGGGAAACTCAATAACTCAGAGAACAGCTGAGGCCATTCTGCGAGAGCTTTTCCTGGAGAACCAATCAGAGAGCAGGATGATGATACATACCCACCAATCACTGTCCTCCCGTCCCAGGACCACCAGCACCTGCCCCTCAGAGAAGCTCAGCTCATCGTGGTGGTCGGCCTGGCAGTCGTACAGCGCCTCAACCCGGCGGCTCGTCGCACCCCGAGGCTGACGGACAGACGCAAAGAATATTAACGACTAATAGTAAATTGTTATAAACATCAGTAATTGTTAGAAAAGGGTTACATTTCTGAAAAAGGCATTAGTTTTTGCTAAAGCTATTGGTTGCTATGTGTTCCTATAGGATGGAGAGGCTGTTCAGGGTGGTTGCTAAGGTGCTTCTGGCGTGTTGTTATGCGGTTTCTATGGCGAGTCTAGGTGGTTGCTAGGGAGTTTCAGGATCTGACCAATGATCTGCGAGGAAGCGGCTGGGGGGTGGGGCCTCTTCTGTCGCTCTCAAAGCTGTGAGAGCGCTGACTGGTGGGAGAGCCGTTGGGCGGGGTTTTACTGGCGGGGTGCAGGAAGTGGGAGGAGCCACCGTCACTGTCCGCCCTCCGAAAACCTCAGAGAGAGACAGAAATGTAAATATGTCAACGTGAAGTTATTTCATGGGATATGTAGTTCACGTTGACGTGAACAAAGGCAGCTGGATTTGCAAAGACATTTCTCGCTCAAAGTATTAAAAAGGTATAACGACAAGATGGAAATGTTGTTTTTTAACGTCACAATTACAATTCAGCATATGAGTTAAATCAGACGTTGAGTTCTTAACTTATTTATGAAAATATTTCAACTTAAGCAAGAATTTTAGCCTAAATCTATTATTTTTCATGTAACACGTTCTGAGCAAATCTAGAAATAAATCAGTATTTGTGTGGGAATCAGTCAAAAGTGCAGCTACAAAACAAATAACAAGAACCAACAGCAGCTTCTCTTCAAAACTGGAAATTAACAACTTAGTTACAATTTAGTGACAGAGAGAAAAACCTATAATTAGAAATGAAGAAGTGGAAGGATTGAAGTGGTGGTTTCATTACTTGAATGTGGAATTACATTATAAAAAGGTCAATATTTATATTTTAACTTCAGTTGGGGATCAATCAAACTGACTGAGTTAATTCATTCTTTGTAAACGAGGGGTTTCTCTTCTTTTCAATAATACCATATGCATCATTTCTTTTCTACAATATATATAAAGTGAAAATAGATTTGCTTTAAAACAAAACAAAGAAGAGGAAATAAAGACCCAAAGAATTTGGTCTACTGGAAATGTAACCTGTCCTTTTGAAATAAAGTAAAGCAATTAAAACTAAACTAAAACATTTCGATTAACCTGCATATTAGCTTCTAAATTAAATCGATTAGTTGTTTGGGAAACTGTGACTTTTTTCTGGCATTTTATAAACCAAAGTCCTGTTTACTGACGAGGACAATCAGCAAATCTCCACATCGGAGAAGCTTGAATAATCAAATGTAATGAAATGATTGATGGATTATCAGCATGGTTGGCAATTCATCTTCTCTTCCTCACTGATCATTGCAGCTCTACAATAAAGTATCAAAAAGACTGCAAACTGCAAAATTCAATGATGTCACTAATGAAAATATAAACTAATCTATTTAAAGAGCTGGATTCAAAACTAGAATTTACAATCTGACTTTCTGGGCCCCCTGATATTCTTATAATAAGAATATTCTTATTCTTATATCCAGTTACACGTGACAGATCCATCAGACTCCAGACGGATAAAACAGTCGTGGATCTGAGAGGAAGAAGCTGGATGTCTCTGGACAGGAAGTACCTCTGTCCGGTCGTTCAGCCAGCGAGCCGAGAGGAGAAGACGGACTGGAGAGACAGACAAAGGAGGAGACAGGTTTATTATCAGCTTCAATCCACCAGAGGGCGGTAAACTCTCTCAGGTCAGGTTTGTTTTGGCATTCACCTGCAAGAATAACCTCCCGACTTTACCCTTACACTTCGTCTTCAGTTCATTTAAACGTTTCGTGTAGCATGTTGTTGCAGCACTGAAGCTCTGTGATGTTTCCACTGAGAGACGTTTTCACAAGACAAGACTCCAACATGTGTTTTAAGGTTCCTCTTTTCAATCAAATGGAGAGATTTTTACATCTGCTGCATCATTTTGGACACGTTTCACCAAAATGCAGCCAGACATTTTTTGGCATCTTTGGACACATCTTTAGGATCTCATTAGAATTTCAGATCAGCACAGTTTAAAAAATAGAGTTTCAACAGGTTGAAGGAACTATTTTAGATGTTTCCAGTCTCCACACAAACCTGAACACCAAAATAAAACCACTTGACGGTAATTATTTCATTCTGTTTACTCAATGTTTAGGTTGAGTTGTTTGCCTTTGTACTATTGGAAGAAACTAGACGTTTCAACCATTTATCCATTACCTTTATAAAAGTATTATAACAGTTTAATTTAGCTATTTATCCAAACTTTTAGCGAATGATTTCAGGTGTTTATCGTTACCTTTATCGTTACTACATCTGTTCTTTTACTTTGGTAAAATCACAAACGCAGGACTTACTTGTAAAGGAGTATTTTTATATTATTGTTACTTTTTCTTCTTACTGAATAAATACAATCCAGACAGCATAAACAACTGTTTCCTCTGTGACATGAACACATAAAACCTTCAGGAGATCCGAGCAGAGCTGTGGGAGTTGTGCTCAACAGTTATTATGCATCCAGTGTGATCACCACCATAATGTATTGATAGTCTCTGATTGGTCAATTTTTGCACACACTTCCTGTTGGTGTCCATAATGTTATAGATTATAATTATGTTTATGCTAAGAAGATTGTTTTCCTAATATGGACTCTATAAGTGCCGTCTTTAGAAATGGGAAATTCATACTGTCTGGCACCTGAGCCGGTGTGACATCATTCCACTGCAGAACCAATCAGAAGCCTCGTTTCATTTATTGTCATAAAATGTGAATTTATGTGTAAATGCAGTGTGACTGTGTCTCAGATACTCACACACACTTCTTAAAGGAGGAGGAGTCTGGGCCGCTGTAGATCCTGGGACTGGTTGGCAGCCCGTAATCTACACGCACACGCACACACACACACACACACACACACACACACACACACACACACACCAGAGTTAATAACACAGTATCACTTTGACAGATTAATTGCAGGGTGTCTCTCAGATGCTACCGTGCTTGCTGGACTCTGAGCAGCTCCTCTTGTGTCGGACGGCGATGGGAGGGGGAGGGGTCGACTTTCTGTTTCGTGTCAGGGGGAAGAAGACCTCTTCCTCCTCTTCCTCCCCGGCAGGAGGGGGAGGAGGAGGAACGTTCGGAGCTGGAGGACGACAGAAAGGAGAGACGGAAGATAGAATTTTGTGCTTGTGTTATAATTTTCCAACACTTCCTCCATGTTTACCTGTTTTCTTGATGAATTCAGTATAATGTACATTTCCACTGCATTACACACAACAACAGTCATGTACTCACCACTGTGATGAAACTACGTCCTATGTTCAACACTCACTCACTGATTATTTCAAGTTGTTTCAACTTTGCTGTGTTTCAGTCTCTGTTAAACTATCATCACTGAAACTCAACACTTCCTGCAGATGTTTTGTTAAAACTAAATACATGTGACATAAGTGACAGTGTGCAAGAGCTCTCAGAATAAAAAAAGATTGAGTTTGATATTTGATTTAAGTGAAATGTTTAATTGCTCATTAACTGATGCTTTTAGAGCAACACTTTTTAGCAGACGAGGGCAGAAAACACCTGGAAACATTACAGATGTGACAATAAATAAAAACACAACAATCAGAATCAGGGCTCACCTTTGACCCTGGGGGGCAGCGGAGGTGCAGGGGAGGACGGGGGAGGAGGAGGCGGGCTGGAGGCGGAGCCAGAGGGCCGACTGTGGAGCTCCATAGCCATGGCGAGCCTCCTCCCTACACTCAGCAGACCTCCTCCTCCTCCTCCTCCTCCTCCTCCTCCTCCTCCTCCTCCTCCTCCAGAGGAGGGTGGGGTGATGGAGGAAGACTGACTGAAGGTGAAGGGACGGGAGGAGAAGGAGAAGGACGAGGTAAAGGACGAGGAAGAAGAGGAGCGCTCCTTCTTCACTGGACCGTTCTGAAACAGAAGAGTTATTCTTTAAATTGTGGGTATAATTGTTGCAATAAATGGTTTCGGACTAAACTACATTTTGAGAAAAATATTAAACAATCGAGGTTTCATGCACATAAACACTGTGATTCTGCAAAGGAGGCAAAATAAAATGTGTCCTCGACTAGACGGAGATGAATAACACACTTCAATACAGTTCCTCCAACAACCCGGAGCAACGACAAAGATAAAGAAACACAAAAGACAAAAACTGCAATCCTAAAATACATTGTTAAGTGTCATGATGAAAATAAATGTTGAGTATTGAGGATTTTCTTTTTGGCTTTATTACTTTAGACTTCTGCATTAGAAAAGCCTGGTGCATTCAGCCATTAATTAAAAATATTCTGATGATGATGATGATGATGATGATGATGATGATGATGATGATGATGATGATGATGATGATAATACTCAACAAATATTAATGTCATGGCGGAGCTGAGTCGTCAACAGCAAACTCCAGAAACTAAAGCAGCCGACCTTGTCGTTTTATCTTCTTAAACAAAGAAGAAATGAAGCAGAAAAATCATCAGGCTGTCGGTTGCCACGGTTACCTTGTCATCAAAGTCATCGTCGCTGTCGTAGGGATCGTCATGACGAAGCCTCCACTCGTACTCCACGTGGACGTGATGGTCAAACTGGTTGGACTGGGCCTGCTGCAGCTGCACACACACACACACACACACACACACACACACACGCACACACAGTGAGTGTTACGCTGACATCAACTGTCACAGTGCAGAGAAGCTCAGCTGTGACCTCACCAGCGCCTCACAGTGGCCGTGCTTCAGCCTGCGGCTCACGTCCAGAGCCGTCTCTCCTAACTCGTTCTCTGTTCACACACAAACAGTGAAAATGTCACCAAGATGTTCTCTGTCGTCACAGTCACCAACAGGAAGTGTGTGTTTCTTCTCCATTTGTGAGGCCCAGTTGAGAGTGAAGATATTTTAACTTTTACTTTCCAAACACGTTCCATTTTTAGAAAGTGAGGATATTTTGGCTGTTTGAGGGTTCAGGTTTGAACTAGATTTAGATCAAAGTTAAGGGCTAGGAGAGGGTAATGTCAACGAGTGTGTGTGTGTGTGTGTGTGTGTGTGTGTGTGTGTGTGTGTGTGTGAATGTGTGTGAATGTGTGTGTGTGTGTGTGTGTGTGTGTATTACTGATGTTTGCGTTGGCCCGGGCTCTCAGCAGCAGTCTCACACAGTCGCTCTTGTTGTGCAGACAGCTGTAGTGCAGCGCAGTGTTTCCTGCTGATGTCTGGACGTCAACGTTGGAGCTGAAGACAAAAACAAACACACACATGCAGGTAAACACACAGGTGTGTACACACACACACACACACACACACACACACACACATTAAATCACTCATAAGCAGACTGACCAGTTCTGAGCTAGGAAGTCCAGGATGTGAAGCGACGTCCTGTCAGCCAATAGGACGGCTAGATGGAGCGCCGACTCGCCTTTCTCCTGTTGGCATAGAAACACAGTGTGTGTGTGTGTGTGTGTGTACACCTGTACGTGTGTACCTGTGTGTGTGTGTGTGTGTGTACCTGTATTTGTGTGTGTGTGTGTGTGTGTGTGTACCTGTACGTGTGTACCTGTGTGTGTGTGTACTTGTGTGTGTACCTGTACGTGTGTACCTGTGTGTGTGTGTACGTGTACGTGTGTACCTGTACGTGTGTACCTGTGTGTGTGTGTACCTGTCTGTGTGTACCTGTG
>JAVQJD010084091.1:0-27299 GCA_036023655.1 Nannoperca australis | reverse complement strand
ATTATGTAAATGTTTATACATAAGCTTTTAAATTAAGACATTGACATTGTTCATTTTTTCAGAGCAGTTATGGTAACACTACATGTTTTCATGTAGTTTCAGACTACAGACTTAGACATGTCACTACTGGATATGATTCTGATTGGCTACACGTAATTAATATGAAAGGTTTTTTAGGGTTTTTCATTCAGCAAAAAAGGTTTGAAATGAAAATGTAAACAAACAATTTATCATTTATATTTGGTAAATCCAAATCATGACAGATAATAATATGGATTATAGAGAATGTGATATAGCACAGCCTTGTGCATGGGACATGAAGAGTATTGTCATGTTTATAATAAAGCACAAGCATAATTTCTTCCTGAGCAGAGTTGAACACTGAAATGTATTAAATAATTAAATGAATCAAGAATATAAAATAACAGAATTAACAAACAACAACAAATTAATATGAAACATATGTAAAGGGAATGTTGGGGTTCATTAACAATAGCTTAACAGCTACCAAAAAACTTAAAAGTAGGAACAATTGGAATCTATTCGTAAATGAAAACAGTATGACTCTGTTGTTGGACTGATGGAATTAGTGATAAAGAGGCTTCTTACTAAAATATAAAAAATGTCACATCACTGCTAAAAGATGTTGGGCAAGAGTTTCATGAATCAGACACAGAGGTTACAACAGCTCTCGACATCTGACAGTAGCTACATATGTTAATACAGTAAATTAGGGACACTGTACTTCACAATCATAATATACTGTTCAGTATAATATAATCTTTTCAGCTGACCCTGGAGGTGAAGCTCTCCTAACCTTCACCTGCGTTCATTAGCTCTGGGTAGTGACAGAAAGAGATCTCAATACAAGAACCAAAATGAGTTTCCTTCACAGGGTATCTGGGTTCACCTTTGGGTTACCCTATTCACACATAAAGACAATGATTGATGAGTCAGTGCTTTATGGTAATGTTTCCCACTCACATCCTGCTTTTGTTTTTGATGAATTCCTTTTAATAATATAACATATCTTCTGCCGATTTTATGACAGAAATCTAATCATCATTAAGTTATTTCGTATGCACATGTAGCTCATTGTTTCTAATTAGGGGTACCTCGTCCGTCTTGTTACTGCTGATTTTGCACATCCCACCACTGCTCTTTCTGCCACTCCATATTGCTGTACCACACCATCATAAAACTTGGGACCAGTATGTTAGGTGACTGTAGTGCTTAATTTTTAATAATAAAACACAGGGAGTGCTAATCAGAATCAAGTGTATTGCCAGCCATAACAATAAACACAGTAAGAGAAAAAAACTACTGCAAGTCAAGAAGCATAAATAGAAAATATAAATATAATATAGAAATAATATAACAAAATATATACAATATAACAAAACTGAAAGAGCCATACAGTTTGGTGTCAGTTTGTGTCCTCCACCAGCTGAAGTTGATCCAGTTTGTTTCTGAGAAATTGCATGTTGGAAAGAAATATTCCCAGAAACAGTGTGTGAAAACCATGTTTGACAAAGGTGCACCAGCGCATCAGCACGTTTCACTGCATGGACAAAGGTGAGGGCACCTTTGATGAGGATGTCTAATAATTCTATGGATGATGCAAGAAAAGTCGGAAATCAATTAGCTTGAGTTGGTCCCTTGATGTTCATCGGTTTCTGGGCAATACAGCAAGAGTTTACAGAAAAACAAGAGAAAACAATGTGCAGCAGTACAGTGAGGCAGCCATGCGTGGTGCCATTTTTAGATTAAGATTTGGGTTAGCTAGGAATTCAAAGAAAAAGCAGTCAAAGTTTCAGGTCAGATAGAGAGAGAGAGATGTAGTCAGAGGTGCTCTGGTTAAGGATCCTCTTTGATAAGGGTGGCAGTGGTTCAGGAGGTAGAGTGTGTTGTCCACTGATTCACAGGGTTGCCAGCTCCTCCTTTCCACATGTTGAAGTGTCCTTTGGCAAGAAACTGAACCCCAGATAGCTCCTCATGGTCAGGCCAGCACCTTGCATGGTAGTGCAAGTGGGTGTCATCGGTGTGTGAATGTAAATGGGTAAGTGAGAAGCAAAATCGTAAAGCACTTTGGGTAAAAGCGCTATATAAATGCAGCTATTTATCATTTGATAAGACAAATTCCAATTCCTCTTCCTCCATCTCAATCCATTCAGCCTCCCTCTCTCTACATGTATCCCCACTGTCTCTGTTTTTTTTTTACTCCTGTGAACACACACACACACACACACACACACACACACGGACAGCACTCTCTCTGTGGTGAACTAGCTCCTATTGATTGAATCTGAGGAGATGTCTGAGGAGGAGAGTACTGTTCAGGGCATGGGGAATAGACTACCCTCAGCTCTCAGCTAATAGATAGCACAGATTGCCTTGGTGTGTTTGTGTGTGTGTGTGATAGTACAGATTGCCTGGTGCAAGCAGTTAGGCAGAGAAGCCTGTCTTTTTACAGGCTCCATTGACTGAAGCGCAGCGTGGAAACGCTTCAAGCTTGATGATAGGGCCGTTAACAGGCCTGATGTGGCTGAATGAGCCCCGCAGGAGCCCAGGGAGCAGGGAAATACGATTTGGTAAATAGTGATGGTTACTTGTGTGAGACAAATAGCCCATTTGGTCAATAATCAAGACAGCTGCCGGGCAAAAAGGTAGGAGGCAAAGTGATGCAAGTTGGACAAAGAAGTGGATCAGCAAATGAAAGGGAACATGTGCTCGTGGCAGATTCTTGCAAATGATTAAATGTATTTTGTGTTTTCACAAGAAGCAGACTGAAGTCCGGTTTCAATTGGTAAACTCCTGAAGTTCCTGGAAGGGTAAAGTCCTCAGTGTGCTTCACATTAACTAAATCATACAATCTCCAGTCTAAAGGCAAGGTGCTTTTACCTGTTCTGAAAGGACTCACCTGAAGGAGGGATGTAAAACCTGCTGTCATAGCCTCTTCCTGGCTGCATCCCACTGCCTCCATCTTTCCATCAACTTGGCATCTTTTGCATGTCTTTATAGACTCAAAGCAATGACTCACACAAATAGGCATAACAGTGCACACTTTCAAACAGTGTCTCCTTGAAAACATTCATAGTGGATAAGTTGTCTAGACTAGTTGAGTTATCAGTATGTAACTAACGTTTTTGTATCGGCTTCTCCCTCTAAGGCATTAGTGGGATCAGGGCGAACCAGGATATGGTCCATGCCACACTGGGTCCAACCGGTACCCACAAGCACAAACACACACCCACTTCATGAGAAATCAATAACCAGTCCACATCTCACCAATGCGTCACAGCGCAATGGCACATCACAGTACATCATATGCGCACAGATGGCACAGAAACAGTACAATGAAACTTGAATAAATCTGGAAAAACAGCATAAAAACTACTGCTGTGAGAAGCGGAGACAGTGGTCATGCACTGTAACACATGCACAGTCCAGCATAGAGTAGAGTAGGAGAGAAAACAGCTCTCTGTGCGACAAGAGGCATGAGAGAGAGCACACAGTTAAATCACCCCAAATAACAATCACTCTGACTAAACACTCAATACAGAGTGAGTCATAAAAAAATTTGAGTCATCCTTCAGATAGAAACAAATAAAGAGCAGTGGGAGCTAATAGATAATTAGAATAGTTAGTCTTCTTTGAAATCAAAGATCTTACGATATGAATGGGAAGGATTGTTCTTGTGCATTTCTTGACTCAGACATAGCTTCACCGTGTCATGTAAAATGCTACTTCAGTACACTTAAAGAGCATAAATTACTGAGACCACTACAGAAAATTGCAGATGAACATTTAATATCTAGGACGATTATAGACACGACCACTACATGTAACAATTTGGCCACAATATAGCACATTGACCATACAGAGTACAGTCATATACTAGGTTTCGACCTAGTCTTGTTTTCCTACTGTATCAGCACTCTTTTCCCCTTGCTGCAGTGCCTGCCATTAATAACCGTCAGCCAGGCTTGCTCCCACATCATATTTCTGCTGTTCTGCTCGAATATATAGAGTCCATGTTCAGCCAGCACTCAGGAAACCCTGCATAATTTACTACAAAACAGGAAACGTCATCTGTGTTCCGCTCTGGTAGCCCTCTGAGCACAACCAAACAAAGCCAAATTTACTCTCCTATATGTTTTACGGTCCATACAAAATCTATAAAGCTATATGATGTTCAATATGAATGTGCCGATATGTTGGTTGAAGGTCTTTCTGACCTAAACACTTACTGTTTCATGAAGGTAACATGGCTCGATGTGTAATAAATTGTATGCAGACATTCAGCAGGTCCAGAATGTGAATGATTGAGACCAAAGAGCAGTGTTCCTTCTTAAGTCTTCTTAAGAACATTGTTTATTTTGTATATGAATGAACTCTGAAAAGTGTCTAAACTAAATTAAATTAAACCATTGTTAAAGATGTTAAAATAAGAATACATTTATGTCAAAATGTAAAGAACATTTTAAACAAACTTTTGTTTTCCCTTTTGATAGTTTGCATACATTGTTTTGCATAGTATTTAACAAATGTACTGATTGTAAATGTAAATAATGGGCTTATATAAATCCCAATAAACATGACCTGTGACAACAAATATAATAAGTGATTTGCATCTCAAACACTAATAGGGGAAAAATGTTCAAAGGCACAATATTTTTATTAAAACATAAATAGAACTGACCACTGTTTATTGACTGTGCATAACCTATAAGTTGCAATTTAAATCTTGTAGTGCAACACAAAGCATACATTTGTGTATGAGTAATTTTTGGGCAAATTGGTTTTACAGTAACATAGGTTACTTTAACTTTGTTAAGCACTCACTGGCTAATGGGGAAAATCTAACCCTCAGATATAAACAAGTGTCATAAATCAATTTTCTCCTGTAAAAAAAAAGAAAATACTCCCATTTAACAGTGCTGAAAGAAATTGACCCACAGTCGAACCTAATTGCTGACCCTGTCTTACACATCTTTTGTTAAATGTTTCAAACTAATTTATTACACTAAGCTTAACAGCATTTATTCTGTTCTGATGCTATTCCATTGCATCATTATGCAGCTGCTAAAAGTTTTCTTATGGATATGCTCTCTATAATATCTTCAAATCAATATCAAAAAATATGAGACAGCCCTCGAGTGTATGTCACAGCTAAATCTTTTTGACATTTTTATAAAGCATCATCACAGGCGGCAGCCTTCAAATGATATATTGATTCATTTTCAGTTTCAAGAAAACTTTATACAGAGCCCTTGGGGAATGCAGTGGTAATGGGATGGATTTGTTGGGGTCCTCATTTATGAAATACATTCCAATGAACTTTGTGTAAGTGTGGTGAGTCTTTTTGTAATTTTGTTTTGGTCTCTCTGGGGCAGCAGTCTACTTTATGGTGGGGCAGTACTCTCAATTAAATATGAACTCTTCAAATGAAGTGTACTGCTGCATAGAGGATAGGACTTACTAAAAAAAGTATCAAGCCTTCCTTCATTAAAGGTGGCCTAATATTTCTCAATTAACATGTTCCCACTGCCAAAGCCCTAGAGTCATAGGCACAAAGAAATTATAAGACATCTGAAGGGGAGAGTTTCATTAATTATTTTTTTCTAAAATGTAATTATTATGGGGTGTTTTCATTATGGGTAGACACCACTATGATATTGTAGGAACATTTTTATTTAGGTGATATGAGAACATTCAGAACAAGTCTGGTTCAATACATGTACCTTCAGGTGTGAACCTGTGAACCCAATCCCAACCATGTCTCTATAAAATACCACCTTTAAATTTGCTTCATCAAATACATTTGGACAGAAACATAATTCCTGCCAAGATTATGTTAACAGGAAATGTTTCTTTTCCAATCCAGTAAGTGTGACATTCTCATATGTCAAGAAGTCAGAAGTCAGGTCAGGGGGGATGATTGGATATATAAAGCACAGGACCATCGTGGGCTTTCTGCATCTCCCTTGAGGTTAGTTTTAGGCTGTTAAAACACTTCTGGTCTGCCTTTTCAACAAAATCTAATAAAAAAAGATCATTATTCACAATGATGCATGTCCTGTGTATATAACACATATGGCAAACATTTGGCTACTTTGGAATGGGCACATAACAATCTAGCAGCATTACATTTTGCTACTGCAATTTCTACAGAATATGAATACTATCTTTAGACTGGATTGCTAATACACATATGAAAAGAACTGTAGCAATGTGTTTCCCTTTTCAAAATAAAACAAATTCAAGTAAGGGTAAGAAATGGTTCCACTTGTACTTCTAGAGTTATAAGAGGAACCATTTCTAATCCGTCTCTGCCCACGTTATCAATAAGGTGTAATACATAAGTCTCAAATTGCACCTGATCTTTGAATTGTATCTATCTTCAACAATCCAATCCTCCATCTCAAATCGGGATGACAAAATCATTTGTTTCAATCCTCCACTTATTTTCTACTGCTTATGCGGTTGGGTTGCAGTTGCAGCAGGCAAAGCAAGGTAGTTTAAGGTTGTGTGGATTCTGAGGTAAACCACTTCATGTCCTTTCGAAGCGTAGGAGCAGCAGCTCTACTTCCCAACAACACCACTGAGCAGCTAATCTCATCCGCGCTTGTCTCCATTCTTTTGAAAGCAAGTCTAAGGTCTGGAGCCAGGCTAACCAACAAAGAGCTATGCATCCAAAATATTTGATATACCCCCACTTTTATCATGAGACCTGTGGGTGTCTGAAGTCTCCATTGCATGTTGCCCAATTAGCTGGGTCCATTCTACGAACAATCCAGTAAATATGAGTCCTTCCCATCCTATTCCCAGTTATATGACAAGTCCCCACCTGACATTGCCCCTCATGCATTCCCATCATATAATCAATCCATACAGGGCCATGACACCAGTTGATAGTCTGTGTTTACACAGACACTGATGCATACATTCACATAGTAGAAAATAGAGGACGGCAGAGAAAGAGGATCCTCTTTATGAGCACCATGTTGCAATAAATCCAATCAGCCACTTTCATTGTCAAAAACCAAGAAGTGTATGAACACATGCACACATTCATCATAAACGTTATCATATTAGTAACCCTGGTTTTACACCAAACACACAAGTGCAACATTGCACAGAGCATGGTCCCTATTTGGGTGTCTATTAGTGTCACCATTAATGCATTTGGATCGTCCTAGTTTGATGTACCTGAAAAACCTCGAACACGAGGTTTCCAGGAGGCATCTTGAACAGGTGCCTGAACTACTTATTCTTACGTGCATTTAACTTTTGAAAGTCTGTCCTGTGGATCTGTGTCAACACCAGATGCGTCTCATCCATTTTTTTCATTTGTCCATTGTATGCTTCAATTTTAATTTATACAGATGTCTAAACCAGCCAACCAGCTGTTTATCCTTCACTTGCACTTTATGCATTGGACAGCCACCCAAGTGTATTCTTCTGGCTTATGCATGTAGCTATGACTGAGCATTAGGCTGTTAGCACAAATCAATCACTTGAGAGATCATGTGTGGCAATGACTAATGTTAGTCTTTTCATTACAGCAGTATAACATTAGCAAAACACTCATAGTTTAGAAATATATAAGTAGTGATTGGCTAGTTTTTTACTCACTAATGAAGTGACACATTTTCAGAAACAATTTGGGCAAAAGGCCCAATTTTTTTTATAAACAAGTGTCCACGTTTGAGTTTGAATGAACATATTCAGTGGAAAAGCCTAAAGACTCAAAGGCATGACTCAACAGTGGAAAGAATAGGGCTGCATCCATGATGAATTGTTTTAATTTCCCTCCTCCTCCACCCATTAGATTGAGACAGTTCCCCGTGATTCATTCCCTCACAGAATACCTTTGAAGGAACTTTAGGAGAAGGATGTGAGCAACTAAGTGGCAAGGCTAATTGTCCAAATTCATAATGACAGGATATAATCACAAGAGTGGGAAGTCTTGCAGTCATCCCTTAATCTTTTTTTATAATAATAATTCCTAAACTGTACAGTAACCGATCATAACTCATCACTTAATTGCTATGCCTGGGAGATATAGCATCGTCCCTACAACAAAGTCTATCACGGAAAGGAACAAATTATTATTAACAAACTGCAGAATTAATCTCTTAAAGCTTGGGTAGGCAAAAGCTGTGCAACATATGCTAAACCTTCCACCTCTCTCTGCTGCCAACAATTTTGACCGGCAGCAGAAGGAATCGCTTGCCTTGCCTCGTAGGGCTCACTCTCTACCGTGTGAGCCTCACTCAGACCCCGGTCCCTCTCGCAGCATCTTGTCTTCTCAAAGATGCCCCTCCAGTGTTTCGCTGCCACAGATCAGAGCATGCCAGACTTCATAGGCAGCAGCAATGCCATCCATGATGAGAAGCTAGTGCACCAAACACACACCACTGTCCTCCATCAAAAGTTATTTCCCACTACTTATCAATATACCTCTTTGCCTTGTTGATTTGAGCACCATAGCATTGAACATAATAAGATTTAAACTCCATGTGGAGCAACATGTTTTGTACTATACGCCGCTATAGGAAAAGGAGGTACTGGAAATGTATCACTGTAAAGTTGCTGGATTTCCGGCAGGATTTTGTGCCACTGAAACAGACTTTAACCATCTGAAGGGACATCTAAACATGTCTGCATTTGTAGAACAGCCAATGCAAAAGCACCATCTCTCTGAAATAACCTGTGATTGGCCAAAGTCTCCCGTCACAGGTTAGATTTTCTGAATCTGCCTGAAAACAGAGCCAAGAGGAGGGGCTGAAGTAGAGGTATTCTCTCAGATTGCCTGAATTACAACATCCTGCATGGTAATTATGGATTTCTTTTTTTTTTTGCCCAATGACGCCAAAAGAATACTGCCTACCTAACCTTTAACAGAAGAGGCTGATATATAAAAATAAAAAAATTCAAAAGTGGAGGAGTGCAGTTCCACTGCCTCAGTGTGAAAGTTTCATTCAACCTTTATTTTCTGTATGTTTATGGTAAATAGTTGCATTTTTAAAGCAATTTACCATTTGCCATGCTACCATGAGCTACCATGCAAGGTGCTGTGTGTGTCTGTTTGCTAGGCATTTTCAGAAATCGAATTGAATCGCCAACATTGTGTTAAATGATCTACCTCTTTTCTGTCTCCTGTGCCTGAACAGTTTAGTAAAACTGGGGTATTTGGGGTATCATGCCAGTCATTTTGAGGATTTTAATCATGCTGCACTTCTGATTCCCTAAGTATTTGCTAAATAGGGTATAATTAAAAGAAAGTAAAATAGACATTATTAATATAACATTATGTAAAACCTTGGTTTGCATCTGTCACTTCTGAACATCTCTGGTACGTTACAGCAAACATATCATTTCCAGGCAATGTAGCTTTGATGATCACTAATACTTTATCAAACTGAGCTCATAACACTTTCTGCAGCATATTTACAACTAAGGAAATATACAAAGCAAACACTCAAAAAGCAGTTTACAAACAGCACACACACACAAACATACATACACATATACACAGTATTCCACAAAGATGCAACTTACCCACAGATACATCATCATGATGACTGGACAGCTGAGTGCTTTCCCCTGCAGCAATGAAACAGGCTGCTCCCTTACTTTAAACACAAGTTGTGCAACCTACAGACTGCGTATCCCTCGGTCACCAGCTCACCATCACAGTCAGTGTGTGCCAACTCTTCTTGGGAAGATGCTGTGGACCCTTTTTTATTTTCCCTTTGACTTCTCTTTAATCTTCTCCGCTCCTTTTGTGTAAAATCCTGCTTAGCCACCACTTCTCAGTGAGTGTGTTTTTCAGTATGCGTAAGTGTTTCAGTGTGTGTGAGAGAAATGGAGGGAGAAAGAGAGCCTAATGACTAAATCTACTCTATGCAGCAGGAGGCTACGGTATAACACTGCACAATGAAAGCGAAAGAGCAAAAGAGAGAGACAGAAGAAAAGAGGTGGAGAAAACCACACACAAACACACAAATGTGTACACCCAGCTGAAGGGTTCAAGTAAATACCTGTTAGTAGCTCCCTAAATCTCATAGTCATTATTAATGCAAATTTAAAGATTCTACGTACATTTATTAGTCATTCCACAATGGAGGGCTGCACCATGATATTAAAGTTGTAGCCCCCCTCACGATACACACACAATACACATACAAATATTAAAACTCAGACTAGAATAAAAATTTAAACAATATAATAAAATATGTATACACTTATATTATACAAAGATAGTGGTGATAGTGGTTTGTGAGGAAGTCCAATATCCAGTTGTATCCAGAGTGTACAAAGCTTAGTGAGCAAGCCCAGAGTACAATTTTTGGAAATACGTTTCAATCAATCAGTGGGATTGGGTTGAATGCTGAGCTGAAATCTACAGACATAACTCTGATAATAGGTGTTGCTATTTTCAAGGAAAGGGCAGCGGAGGGCAGTAGAGATGGCATCCTTTGTGGATCTGTTGGTTCTGTATGCAAACAGGTGAGGGTCCAGGCTAGCTGGGATGTTGTTTTTGCTGGAGAACTTGTACCTCAAAGCACCAGAAGAATGGAGGTGAGTGCCACAGGGTGGTAGTTGTTCAGACTAGACTCTGTAGACCTTTTTGGTTAAGGAACAATAGTGGTTGTCTTGCAGCAAGTGGGAACAATTTCATGTGACACAGACCTCTGCCAGGGATTTGGGTGAGATTTCCAGTCTTCAAACCACAGGTTCCTCACAGTGATCTTTCCACCATTCAACAATATCCCCAGTTCAGGTCATCAGTTCTCCTCCCCTGTTGAACATGGCCTGAGCCAAGCTCTGCTTTCCCATCCTGAGTCATCTAATGGCTTGCTAGAACTTTGAGGCTAATCAAAAGTCCTTCTCCATAGCCTTCCCGAACTCATCCCACACCCAGGTTTTTGCTTCCATCACCACCAAAGCTGCAGCTTTCTGGGCGACCGGTACCTGTATGCTGCCCTTGGGCCAGCCAAGCCCGAAAAGTATCCTTCAGCTTGAGGCCTCCTTCACCGCTGGTGTCCATCACAGCAGGCACTGACAACCTTCTGACCACAACTCCTAGCAACTGCCTCAGCAATGAAGGCTTTGAACATTTCCCACTCTGATTCCATGTCCCCAACCTACCTCAGGCTGCACGCAGGTGGGAATTTGGGGTAGTGATACAAAAACGTTTTTTATGCTAAATTAAATACATAAGTGTTTGTGATGTCAAAAAGCAACTTGATTAAGGAATTCATTAATATTGAGTAAAAAAATATTAAACAAAATCATTGGATTGGGTCACTTTTGACCCATGTTATGCACCATAGGGTTAAAACAAACAATACACACAATACAAGTGCTGCCAGTGTCTAAACAAAACCATAAATAAATGTGAATAATAGTGTAGTTGCTAAGAGCAAATACTGTATAAAAAGACTGGATTCTCAGGCAAAAAAACTCAAATGTTGTCAGTGATACATTGATACATTCAGTATGAAGTTTTTTCCTACTTCCACGATATGTTAATTAACAACATTTCCTCATTATGCTAATAGAAAACATAACACTTCCTTCTACACTGAACAAAAATATAACGCTTTTGTTTTTGCTGCATTTTTATATGAGCTAAACTCAAAGAGCTAAAACTTTTTTTATGTACACAAAAGGTCTATTTCTGTCAAATATTGTTCACAAAATTGTATAAATTCGTGTTAGTGAGAACTTTGCCAAGATAATCCATCCATATCACGGGTGTGGCATATCAAGATGCTGATTAAACAGCATGATTATTGCACAGGTGTGCCTTAGGCTGGCCATAATAAAAGGCCACTTTAAAATTTACTAACACGAATTTAGATAATTTTGTGAACAATATTTGAAAGAAATAAACCTTTTTCTATGTACACAAAAGGTCTAGCTCTTTGAGTTCAGCTCATGTAAAATTGCAGCAAAAACAAAAGTTGTTGCGTTTATATTTTTGTTCAGTGTAAATATATTTGCTGTTGCAAATTAGTTATATAAACGCAATTTATAAGAAACAGAGTTGGCTGTGCCATGTTCTTTGCTATCACTATTATGAACATTTTGGATAGAATGTAAGTATGATATTATAAGTTGCTACCAATTTATTGGTGGGGTTGTAATACATTTGAGAGGTTACAAGATAATTTAAGACATTAGAAAAAACATTTATCAACAGTAACTCAATCGTCTTTTTCGGACTTTCTTTTAATTTTGGTTATTATTCTGGGAAATACAACATCCACATGAATGCCTGAACCTAGAATAAGGGGTCAAATACTTATTTTTCATTTTAAGGGGTCACTGAAACCTTATCGGCTTCCCATTGGAAAACATATCCAAATGTCCAGGAGGCAAACGTCAGGTTTTTGTGGTGATGGGTGAGAACTTCACCCCTGAACCCCCCACGGCCATGTGTTTCTTTTTACCCATTACAGAGTTAGTTTGAATGTTTGACACAGCAGTATAATCGGTAGATGTATGGGTGTTTGTGTAAACCTCTGACATAATGACCTCTCATCAGAGCTAAAACAGAAAGTCATTCATCACTAAAAACAGCCTTGGGTCCAAACAAGGAGTTTCAAAAGTCACATTTGAGCATGCAACTCCTGGACCGTTATTTGTAGGTGCTGGGTCAAAAATAATCTGAAAAAAACCAAACATCTACATTACACGTCCAAAGTGGCTCAGTGACATTATTTAATTTCAAGGCTGACTTATTTTACACATACAATTTCCTATAGCATAAACATAAAACAATATTTAAGCACAAGATAATATTTCTCTGTTGTGAAGGCAGTAGGTGAAACATTCTATAATACAAGAATGTGAGTAAAAATACAGTGTAATTTTACTCACCACCTGTAACCTTAAAAGCCCTCTGCTAGTTTGGTGCTATAGCAAGATCCAAACAGGATGTAAAGGTCAGGTCAGGTTGCATTATGCTGATAGGAGGTTATCATTTACCTAAAGAAGTAGGGGTGCACATGAGTTAAAAATCTTCAAGTGCAGCCACTAGAACAAAGTTGCCTTTTGTCCTTGTCTTAGTGTCTGGGGGGCCAGTGGGGCCCTGTGTACATAACATTCTCACCCTTTTTGTGGTATATAACAAACATGCTTTCCACCACAAACATTTTATTGGTGATCCTCTACAATGGTTTTGACCTCACAATGTGTATTTGGAAGTGAATAAATTATGTAGTCCACTTTGGAAACACACTGAAAACAACAGAAGCGATTACAAATATGGTTTGCCTACAAGTGGCAACAGAGCTGGCAGCATGGGTGCAGGGGGCCACTCTGCTATAGCTACTGGCTATGTCTGATCCTGCTAACAACCATCATCATATTGTATGCATGCAAGCTTTTCATTAAAACAATAGCAGAAATGCAGAATGTAATACAGAATGTAATGCACTTTTTGCAGTATATCTAATTAGTATTTTTACAAGGCCCTTTTGGGGGGCCTTCGCAGTTGGGGGTAAAGTATGCGCTAGCATACTACAGCATACTATGCATACTACAGCATACTACACAGCTTCAGGACATCCTCAGAGTTTAATCACTTAGATCCCAGGGTTCATTGTGTGTTCATGTTCTACATCCATTAGATTAGATGTTGTGCAGAGTTCAGCATAGAAAACATAGTGCCAAACAGGACTTTAATATCAAGGAGCACTGATCTGGGTTACAAGACAGCCATAGTTAAAAAATCAATACCCACATTTTATAAAATGACATCATACTTATAAATGGGTTTCATAGGTTGCATAGAATCATGGAAATTGTTTTACATGACAGTCCTTGGCCCTTTAAAGAAAATGGGAAATACTAAACTGAAATTGCAACATTTTCATATGATGGGAGAAAAAGTGATTTTATTAAAAAATGTGCCCCAAGTGCCAAATGCCCAAATATAAGAAAACAAATAATTTCAGATCCAATCTGAGAGTGTAATCTTTTTTATTCTCATTTCCCCATTATCCTGAATGAAATACTAGTTCAGATCTTTATGGCTATGGACAATTAAAAAGAAATGAAATCGGCTGGTAGCTGTGTGTAGAGGGGATTGCAATATGATGCCACGGCATGAATAATAACACCAAGGCTGGAAGTTTATTTTTAGACTCAAAATGTACCCACAATTTAATGAGAGTTATGCTGCATGGCATCCAAGCCATTACAGCCTGCACTTACTGCTGCTGTAACTTTTTTGGGGGTTTATGATTGATTATTTGAAAAATTTGTTCTTTAAAATCCCTTTTGCTTAACCTAGCAATAAAATACAAAACTAGGCTCAAAATACCACGAGGCAAGAAGACAGCAAAGAGGCAAGATCTCTGACTCATTTAGTGTGGATATGAGCTAGCTCTACTCAATCTACAATAATTATAATGAAGCTCCTGGTTCACTGCTATTCTCAAGTCTCTTGGCAATTCAGAAAGGAGACCAAAACATGCTCATCATACAGATGATTCATACATACCAGATCAAAATATTCATTCATAAGTGTCTGGAGAATGCATGAAAAAATACACGCACACAAAGAGGACTACAAGGCCTGTAATCTGAACAATCTGGGAGACAAGATGCTGCATAGTATCCACACCACTCCTGAACTGTAGAGATGAATGGACATGTCTAATGTCAAGTATACTGGATATTAACATTAGTATTAGTGACTGTGAGTGTTGACATTTTCATCAATGGATAATTTTTGAAGGTACAAAAAACTCAAAATTGCTAAATTGTTGGTCTTGTCTTTATCAGTGTTATCATCTGATATTGCTGCTGAAATGTTATATTTTTAATACATTTAATTCAGTTTTAGAATTTGCTGTGTTTCTGGTGCAACATCACTCCACTGCTGATGTGGTGGTCTTATCAAAAAAAAAACAGAATAAATACATGCAGCAAATATGGAACAATAACGGAATAATATATAAAATAGAAATAAACAATTATAATTAAACCAGTGGATTTGTTTAAATATATTTAAATCAAAAATGTACGTTTTATGTGGTTAAAGCAGGAGCATTAGTAAATTAGCCTGTATTTATGTATAGATTAATATGATTGACAATATCTGTTGTCCACAGCTGCTTTATACTGTGCGAAAAGCTTCCCCTTCAGTTCATTAAATCCCTGCAGCCATCTGAAGGCAACAGGACAGATGTGTTGACAAATCTGCAGCCTGTGATTGGGGAAGTGCCGCGTCAGAGCACAGTGACATTACGCAAACTGTCCACTGTGTTTATCTTCATTAAATCACTGCAAACGTCACCAAGCTGTGATAAAATAACCACATACACACCTAAACACACATCAGACTGGTCCAATGACCTTATTTCAAGTGACTAAGAAAAAGGAGATTTGTGTGCAACTGTATCCAAAACAAACTGAGCTGGTATAAAGCAGCAATAACATGTTTTACAGTTTCTGTAGTTTGGGCTGGTTGTGTACAGCAATACAGTTTGTTAAAACCATTAAAGACTGAGTAACTTAACAGCAGGGTGAAAAACAGTGGTTCACTGCCCCCTCTGATGGAAAGCTACAAGCCTGTTTCTCTGACTGTGGTTGGCTATAACCTTAACCACACCCTTTGTCACAGAGTCCTGGAGTGCACCTGTAAATCGCTGTGGTAGGGGAGAAGTTAAACCACTCAAGGTCAGAAAAACAAGATTCTAAGTGGGTATTTAGTTACTCTTTAAATCTCCTATCTAAATTCTCTTTCTGCCACAAATTTGGAAAAACACAGAGCTTGGTTGGCCATTCATGGGGTTGATGAATTGCTCTGATGTATATGACACATAAACTGGTCTCATTCCTCAGGTGAATTGATGCTTTGTCAATGCTTGGTACAAACAAACTTTGCATTTGTTTTGTTGTAGAGCTGAACTTGGTGTAATATTTTCAGTTTGGATTTTCAGTTTTGTTAAGGGCTTGTCTGACTTTAACATGCAGTTTATAGTCATGGGTGTTAACTTTACACTTGTCTGTCATGTTTGTGTGTTGACATAGCAACCTACACCACATTGGTTTCTTGATTTTATTCACCTCCAGTTGAAACACCAACTGTGTTGGCGTAATGAAGTCCACGAGAAAAGTCAGGTTAAACAGTGATTGTTATATTTTTAAGTGATTGTAAACTTTAATGTAGATATGGAACAAAGAAAAATGTGAATCAAGTTTCATGTACCTTTTAATTGTTCTAGTTTGCTTAGTCAATGCCAGTTCAATGTACCAAAACATGTGACCATCACTGATGCATGTCCTTATATATCTATCTATAATAACATACTGCATATTGCATGGGCACAAATTGACACATAGTCAGGTATATGAAGGCCTTTCTGTATCAAAGACATGAACACTTGCACAAAAGAATTTGTATGCTTATAATGAAGCAAGGAAGACTACGTGGGCGCTAAATGTGTTCTCTTACAAATATATCTTCATACAGGCAAGACTTACCCTCAGCTGCTCTTGCTCACAACTCATTAGTTGGCCTGAAAATTACAAGAAAAGAACAATTAGCTGTTGACTCTGCAGTGACCACAATCCTTAAAAGCCTTATTTAGTAGCCATTAAGACAGACGAGCAAATTAAATCATCCACTCACATTCCTAATCAAGACAGTGAAAGCTGAAGGTAAACAGATCTGTAATATTACATAATAATACTAATAAAGTTTTTTGTTGCAATTGAACAACGAAGATCATTTTAGTTAATTAGTGAAAATTGATGGTTTCACAAGCCTGTTATAGGGAATGAAAATAATCAGACTTAGAGCTTCACCTAACACAATTGTATCCCCAAAAAAACCTTTATTAATCTAAGTCAGCTGATCCCTTAACCCCTCCTCCAAACAGCCATTGTCCAATCATACCTTAGAAACTGTAATTGGGCACAGAAGGTCTTTCATGCATTGTATATGGGACTGGGACTGGGAGATACTATATAAATGAATTTTTAGGTAATGATTACATCAAAACCATGAATTGGAATAACCACTACCTTCTTCATTCAGTCCTTTCTGATTAGCTCTGAACTAGTAGCCACTCATTTGGTTTGTGCAGCCCCAAGTAAAGTGGTACATCACACTGAGTAGTTACAATTGAGTCCATCATTGCTTCATGATTATCTCACCATTACCTTAAGGAACGTATGAGTGGTCTTTACAATTGTTAAACTATTGTGTGTCCTAGATAGCTTACCATGGAGTCTCAATAGTATTTGTCAATTTGTAATACATAATTTGTAATTAACAAACAAGATTTTAAAATATTTTACTTATATATTTTTAACTTTAACTTCTCACACCATATCCCTATTGCTTTCAAAAAGCTTCCTCCGGTTACAAATGTCTCGTGTTTTGCACGGATCAGGTTACTTTTGCTTTCAGGATTTTGAGAATATTTTAATGCAGCTCCATAGATTCATAAATGTATGCTGCATTTAAATGTTGGTAGAAAACTGGGACATCTGGGCTTTCCACATCCATGTTTAATTTCAAAGTGAGAAAGACGTTTTTCTAAATAGACAGAATAGCTTGATAGCCCCTCGGTTAGAGCACATACATTTACCAACCACAGAGTCTATACAGTAACCTATACATGTACATGGTTCAAATAAGCTACCGCTAGGTGGTACAGTTGATTTCTGCTGGGAAAACAGTCAGTTCAGGCAAAAAGCACATTATTGCTGCTGCTAAAATAAACCCCCACCTCTGTCTATTGTTTGCAGAATCTGAAACACTTTAAATGTATTGTGGTTACATCTCTGGGTCACTGAATGGTACCCTAAAAAAGCACATGCCAGAACCCTACTTCCTGTGCAAAATGCTCCCCAATGTAACTTTGAGGGTACCATCCAGTGACGTAAAGATGTAACCAAATAATTCAAATTGACAGGGGGGGGGTTCATTTTGGCCACATACGACTAAGCCTGCCAAACCCACACTGCAAACTGATCCCTGTTGTTACTACAAGCATGTGCTTTCTAGGGTTCCATCCAGTGATGTAAAGATGTGACCACAGTAAATAATATAATAGGCCTACAAAAAAGTATTACTTTAACTATTAAGCATTAAGTGCTCTCGTAGTTTGTTATCGTTGATCGTACATTATCGGCCGTCTATCACTAGTGCAATTGTGATGTTCGCTTTGTGTTCATCTTACAACCTAAAACCTTAAATATAGAATCTCTTCTTTGAAAGAAGTTGCTCCTCTTGTGATATTCTGGTCTTTGTTGAGTGGTAGAACGTGTAGAAACACTTATTCTGTCATACGGAAGAGAACAGATCTAAAACTAAGAGGCAGATCGAACTAAATGAAAATAAGGGGCACTGAGAACAAGTGAATGTGTCTTCACGCGAAGGAGAGTGGGAAAACAGCACAACCCTGTATGTGCTTTTTGCCTGGACTGTGTACCACCGAGCAGTAGCTTATTTAAACCATATATTTATATTTATAGGTTACTGTATGTGGTTGGTAAATGTATGTGCTTTAATAAAGGGATGACAAGCTATTCTGTCTATTTAGGTAATTACAAATATTGTTTTTCAGTTACAAATCATGTAATTTTCCATTTATAAATAAAATTGAGACTATATTCACTCCATAGCTTACCACATATGCCAGGCTTCTAACCTCTAAAACTGAGATATTTGAAAATTCTGCCTGACCTCACTTTAGTTTGAAAAGTCAGGTTTGCGTATTAGTGAGGACTGGCAGAAAAAGAGAACGTTTAAAACAATGATGAGACAACCCTGTTCACTTCCTAATTTGGTCTTATCACCCACGACGTGTACTTCCCTGATTCGTCACAGCTCTCACGTGTTCATTTAAAAAAAAAAAATGTATTAGTGTGGATAAAGCCTTGGAGACAAAGGGAGAACAGAGGGAAAGAGGGATAGAGCAACTGAAATTAAAATGAGGAAAGACAGATCTAAGAGTTGCTTAAATCAAAAGATCTTTAGGCAGTCAAGAGAGGAGCCAGATAAATCATGACAGAGAGACACACAGAGAGAGAAAGAGTGAAGATGGGATGGTAGAGCAAAGCCCTGTGCAACACAGTATACCTTATCCATGCAGAAAATGCTAGAGTAAAGAAAAATGCCAATAAGTCTGCTGATCAAAGCCAAAATGAGCCTAACAGGAAGCAGGAGAGAGAGAGCCTACAGTGAAATGACACAGGGATTATAGAGGGGGCTGGATCCCACACTAATAGCTACAAAATCCACTATTCAACCACAACAGCTGGCTGCTGCCAACCAGATATCAAACCACCACTGCCCCAGTACCAATACCTTTACTTGTGCTCAGTTTTGAGTAATGAGGTTTTTTGAGGTTTTATGTTTTATAACCATTCGAGAAAAATGTCAGGCTTCAGCATCTATGTGTCAGTTTGACTTAGTCATGTAGTTTTTGGCAGGCAGTTGACCTCTTTGATGAGTAGATCATTTATCAAGCTTGTCTTTAAGTTTATCATAAAGGCAAAGCTGGTCCTTTCTTAACTTGGAACTACTTTACTAGCACTAAATATGTATTAGATGTTGGACAATATGTGTAGATGTACTAAACATGGGAATAAAAGCTGTAAAGTGGGACAAAGGCATTGTTTTTTAAGTCAGAAGTAAGTCTCAAGCTCTGAAGCCCCAAGTCAAGACCAACAATTCTCAAGTCAAGCCCAAGTCCTAAACTTTGGTTTTGAGTTCCCTAACAAGTACCTCTGACATAATATTTATTTTATAGTATTTTTACAGAAATAATGACTTGGCTTTTCAAAATGTGTATTGATTTTTTTCAAATAACAATCAGCCAAAACGGTAAGATGATTAGGTAAGATAACATGGTCACGGGTGCATTGGTATGTGATTCCTTTAACTAATGCCTTTTTATAAAACCTGAATCTAGAATTGAATCCATTTGTCTTTGGCTTTTAACATTTGTAACAAACGTTACAACAAACGCAAATACTAAAACTCCTCAGATCTGTCAGATCTTGGATGGTAATTCTGCAGTAAACTCACACAAACATCTTTAAGTCAAATACCTTAAACTGATATGGGATTCAAGTGACAAATATGGCTGGTCGTGATTGACACAGCCTCTAACACGCCCACCTAAAATGCATGTAAATGTATCCTTTCTGATCCCACCAATCCAAATGTACCACAGGTAAACCAGGCCATTTGGGATGAGCCAGATGCGCTGGACACTACAGACTGGACTGTGATTTGGGCCGCGTTGCTGCTTCCATGAAAACAGAGCCACAGGCCTGAACCAAAATGCCACAAGACTGTACATTTCTTCTTCTATTTAATTTTCTTTTCACACAGCCAATTAGCAGTAGAGATTCTCCAGCGTGCAGTGTGTTTGAAGTAAGATGTTTTCATTTTTTTACAGGGCCACTACTTTGCAGATGATGTTATTCTGTTCTGATGGCTTGTGTGGTTATTGGGGTACCTCATTCACATATTCAAACTGAAAATGTGGGCGGGACTCAGATAACTGACAAAACAGAAACAGAACTCTTTCTTAAAGAAAAGTCTCGCTCTGAAATCTTGCGAGAGGTTGAGACTTGCAGGTAGACCATTATGTTTTTTGGTTAAACAAAAATTATCTTACTCTTGAACAAAAAAGTCTCTTTAGGGATTCTTTCCATAATGTTGTCAGTCACATAGAATTTCAAACTGAGCCTGTAAGTGGCAAAAACAAGCAAGACTTCTGATCCTGGTGGGGTTGGGACTGGACAGGCAAATTTCAACTGGCAGCATTGATTAAATCATCATTATTATCATCATTATCAAAGATAAGCAAGTGATTTTCTAATATTATTTCAATTATTCATGACTATTTGAAGGAAATTATTTCCACTTGCACAGAAAAAAATTCACAATCTCAACAGCCAATTTCTATGAAGCTTAGTCACTCAAATTCATGCTCCTCAGAGGATGAGAGCTAAACACTCAACATTTGTATTAAGCATATAAGCAACATATATCTTAATCTAATTGCCTAATGATCATTACATTTGCTGACTAAGACTAAGCTTCATAGAAACTGAATTTTGAGATTGTGATATTTGTTCTGTTCAGCTCATGTAAAATTGGAGCAAAAACAAAAGTGTTGCGTTTATATTTTTCTTCAGTGTAAAAACAAACACCACACTTTTGCATTATGTTGCGTAACAAATAGTCTCTAGGGACACAAGACTTTGGGATTTACTTAATTGTGTCTCCGTCTTTCATGTTAGGCAGCTATTCACATATATGTTTAGCTCAAAAATAGATTTAGACATTTTGAATCACTCTTTTTTATATTTATTTATTCATTCTTTCATCCATTCTTTTATGCCAGAACTGTTTAAAACAATACATAGATGAAACAGATCATTTTTACATGACCTGACAAGCCATAATGATGGACCAGATCCAAAATTAAAATTAGGACTTTTAGCAATACATTTCTCCTCACTAAACTACATTAAGCAATTTGGTTTCAGCTTGTAAGCAAGAAGAAGAAAAAGATGGGGCTCTGCATAGGTGAAGTTGTGAAACTGATCATGAATAAATTTAAACTTCAGAACTACAAATATTTTATGTAAGTCAAAAGTGGTTACTGTTACTGTATTCAAAATATCGATTACTCTTGCCAAATGTTGTCAGTTTACAGGTAAGCTATATGCTTGATTCCAGGTAAACATTTGAAAAGATGTTTGCATGTGTCATATTTTGGATGCCATGTAGCTACTAGAGAATACAGTAGCATTTATGTGTGAGCAGCACAGGATTATTTATGGAAAACAAATTTCTATACACTACACATTAGTGCAGTTAACAGCCATTGTAGCATGTTCACTGTGTGCATTTTAAATAAACCATTATTGTATGTTACATACTGTTTCTCTTCTCATCATACGAATCTAGTATTGTTCATGCAGATCTCTTTTTGCCAGCATTTTAAAACATTGCAGGGAAGGGAGAGTGTTATGTATAAGTATTTAATGAATGTATGTTGCACACCACTCTAAAACCTGCTGGGAATGAAAGCTGGGAGGCAGGGATGGAAGCAGAGAGGGGGTGGAAAGGAAGAATGAGTGAGAAGATGCTGAATAAGCAAGAATGCTTGCAGCCCCCATTGGGAGTCTGTACCTCAACCACTGCAGTCAGCTCATAACAGACTGTGAGAGAGGTTGAAGGATGGAGAAAGAAAGAGGGAGGGCTTAAGAAAGATATGAGGACAACAATATCTACTAAAGCCCTGCTAGCGGCTCCTAGAGGCTGCAGTGTTCATTTCATGTCACAAGGGTTGCATGATGCTATTCTAAGAGTTGCATTGGTAGTATGTTGTACATATAGTATAGATATGGGCTGGGTCATTGAAATAAATACACTGAAAAAGATCCAATGATTGGTCCATTTAGATAAGTTCTATGCGCCATAGGACTACTTACATAAAATTAAAAAAAATACACATCAAATATTAAATTTATTATCTGACAGTGTCGGTAAAGGAATGGTCGGGGTTCCCCAAAATGTTTAGGAATCATCCTCTTGGCACCATGAATTTCCATCCTTTACTGAGTCACTAATGTGCTGCAGGTAATGTGTCTCATCACATCATTGTTTTGTAACACAACAATATTTTGATGGCACCCGGTTAATACGAACATACGTCATAACTGGAGATGGCAGTTTTGGACACTTGGACACTTGAAAATGCAGTTTGACCATCAAACCAAACCAAAAATGTTCTTCAGACTCCACTTTGTCCAAAGTTCAAGGAGTTAGTTCTCCCTATTTATTGCACTGTCCAGCAGCACTTGGAGTAGTAGATGTTTATATAGTGGTAACTCCTGTCTTCTTGTTTTGTTGTAGCTCCTTTCTTGTTTTGAGCAGGATTTTGTCGTGGTTTCCTTAACTAAAGTCCAAGAGGTTTAAGAAGGCAGCATAGGGCTGATGTTGCTGGGAAAAAACTACTGGTTAAAACCTCCAGCACCTTGGAAAATGGTTGAAGTTTACACTTAAGCATACCATACGTGCTAAAAGTTATTCGTGAAAGAGTTCACATTCTGTGGTAATTTCTAACAGACATGGCTACCTAATGTTAAATGGATAATGTTAAAGTTTCTGTGCATTATACTGAGAAAGTATTATACTCATTAGGTCCGCTCACACAGCATCTGTATCTTCCCTTTCTCTCAATCTCTTTGCCTTCCACTCTTGGCCAGGGGAAAGAAAAGGGGAACATACTTTATAGTGACAGGCAGAGCGGCCAAATACCAATAGAGAATACATCAGCTTGGCAATTATTGGGTTATCTCGTGCTGATATCATTACCGCCAAGCATTCACTCCAGTCATTGATTGCATTTTTCAATTTACTTCACCATTAATGCGAGTGGCTCGACTGAACAATCTTCTGATGAGTCCATGGCTCAGTCGATAAGTCCCGCCCCTCAGGTGCTCGTCAAAGTGTGTGTCTATGTGTCTGTGTGCAATCATGTGTCTGTGCATGTGCAACAAAGTGTGTTTTATAGAATATTCAGAAGTAGTTTCTCATTCTCTGTGATACTTTAGGGGTTACCAGTGACACCCAACAAGGCAGAAAGAACACCGTTGGCCGACTAATTTTGAAAAATTGACCTAAAGGAAAAGTAAATCAGCCTATTTATGAAACAAGTCAGTATAAACTGGTTTAAACAAGACTAAGCTACAACATGAGCTGGATTTGTTTGACAAAACAGAGATCACAGACATGTCGAAGTATCGGTTTTCAAAGCACAATGCTTATTCTGTAATCTTCAAATACAAACTCTAAATACACATCAAACTGATGACCAAATAGTTGATCACAGACCCTGATCGTTGTTCACACAACATCAGCAACAGTCTGAGCTGTTAGATCAAGCATTTTCTCATCACCAAGGTTTGTTTTAACTTCGTCCCTGGGGTCCTAGCACTAGTCGGATTCCCCATGCCACTCTTCTGGTCATGTGGCACCAGGACCTTCTAGCAACCTTATCAATTCTCCAATTGAATGCAACGTCACTTATCTGTAACAAATCATTCTTAATTAATTGTCTGATTGTCACTAATAATTTGGCCTTTTATAGTAACTGAGACATTGACTCCAGCTGACTCTGCTGGTTTAATGGAGGCTACAACCCCTGATTTTAAACATCTCCATCTTTCTTAACCCTTTAGGAGAGGTGGTGGTTTAGCTGCAAGGATTTATTGACTCCAGCATTCCCTCAAATCAGTGGATGCTGCTCTGCTGGTTGTTCCTAGATCCTAGCTTGTGACCAAAGGTGACTGTGCCTTTGCCATTAGAGCCCCCAGACTGTAGAACTGTTGAGATCAGTCAGGCTACATCATTAGTGTTTTAAATCCCTTCTTAAAACTTTATTTTATAGAAAAGCATTTATGAATATTTAAAATGTTGCTGGGTGTTATCATCCCAGCAATATTACAATATTTTAACTTTATTGTATCCCAAGGTGGTTTTATGATCCCTCTTTTCATTTTTGGTTTTGGTTTTTATCTGCTGTTTTTTTCTGTACAGCACTTACTTGTAACCTTGTTCAGAAAGGTGTTATGTAATGTTTCTTATTATTATTATTAAACTATCCACCACTTTGCAGTACTTTGCACCATATAAAATCCAGAGGTCTGATCAGATCGCTTTAGCTAATAGCTATTTCTGCACTATGAGCTAACATTTCCCCCTTGAGATAACATTTTCTTCCTATTAATTTTATGACTTGATCCTCCCAAGTCAGTAAGAACTATCCTTTAGGTAATTCATGGTACCTTTTAAGTTACAGCGACACTGGACAAAAAGCAGTAGATTGATGGAAACTGGGACATGTCTATGGAAAAACAAACAATCAAATCTGCTTAAACAGCTTTACAGAAATGCTTCGACTACAGGGTTTGGGCCTCACTACTCCAAACACCTGAATAAATGAACAATGCTGTTGTTTTTGTAGAAAGGACAAGCTCAGAATCCACCATTTTGGCATAGCTCCCTTGTCTTGGCTTGTCAACTAATCTTGAAACCAAGAATTATGGATGTGAACACAAAGCTCTTTATCCACCCTCTCAAAGAAAAAGGCTGTCCGATTCCTTTTTTTTATTTCCCTAATGGATTGCGGGCACTGTTACAGAAATGTGCAATATCCTTGTCATTGCTCTTTTCCTCACACTGCACAGAAGCTGAGCTGAGGTATCATTGTGTGCCTACAATATGGTTATTAGCAATAGATATGTGGACGTATGAATATTTTATATTTATGTAAAATAATCGTGTTTAGGCTCTTGCATTCCCTAAGGAACATTGGCCATCAATGAAAGCCCTCTATCCTCTCTGGGCAGTCGCTGCCATAACAGCCTCTCAGCCTTAATCTCTTGTTCTGTGCTTCTTCTCCAGGTTGTTTTGTCTTCCTCTGTTTCTCTTGCCTTGAAGGTTCCATGTCAACGTCCTGCTTCTGATTTGAAGTTCTAGGCCGGTACACTCCCAGGCGTCGGAGACAGCGGTTGAAGAATGTCTGTAGTTTGTTGGTGATCGTTTTCCTTGTTTTGAATGCATACAAAAAATTTATTTAGACGTTTGAAATAAATTCTGTTTGGTTTTAAGTGCTAGGTTTTTTGTCTTCCAGATGTTCTTTCAGATGTTAAATGCCCAAAATGTCTTTTTTCTTTCTCCATCCACAGTAATTGTGCTCCCAATGTATATGTGAAGCTGTCCACCTCCTTTATTAGTTATGATCTTTGATTATTGGAGCATTGTTCATATTCATTCATGACTTTTGTTTTTGAGATGGTGTGAGCTGATGATGTACTGCTATATTATCAGCAAAGCCTAGATCCTCTGGTTGCTCGGCCCGGCTCCACTGTATGTCTTTTCTTTTCTCTGTTGTTGTTGGTTGTGATCAGTCATGATCCAGTCTATGCAGAGAAAGAAGAGAAAGGGCAAGAGCAAACATCCCTGTTGTCCACCAGTCAGGACCTTGTAGGCCTCTGACCAGCATACTTCATGAAGGACTCAACATTGCAGTCCCTTTGTTTAGTGTTTTTGATGATGCTGATGAACTTTGGCGGGATGCCATAGTGCGCAATCAGATCCAAAGTGTCTCACGATCAACACCCAATGCCTTTTCAAAATCAATTAAATTGACATATAGATTGCTAGGTGATTATCCTGAGGGTGGAAATTTGGTCTCCACAAGATATACCATTCCTGAAACCAGCTTGGATTTTCAGTCTTTCATCAACTGTTTTCTGAAACATCTATTGTAGGATGCGGTTGAGCACCTTGTGTTGAAAGAAACATTGTCCCTCTGAAGGTTTTGCACCTTTCTTGGGAATCTTTACAATGATGCCATCTGCCCAATCCGATGGGACTGTATTTTCCAGTAGAGCTCTCCAAAATGTTGAGTTCATCTCTGGAGTGGATCTTCCTTTGTTGTTAGGACTGCACCTTTTGAATCCTTAATGTGTACTTGTGCTTGTTTCTCCTCCGATAACCAACTTGTTCTCTGCAACTGTTGCAAATCTTTCTACATTTTTATTCATGATACCTAGCCCTTGCTGTCCCGTTATCATTTCATAATCATTATTGTTTCCCCCCAAATCTTTGCGTTCACGTCTTCCATGAAAATCATTAATTTCGTTTTCGTTTTTTTATGTGAAATATGATGTACCTTCTCTGCTATTACTGCAGTCTTTCCTCCTGTATAGATGATTCAAATGCATTCAAATGCACCTTCTCCTTGCAGATTTCTGTGTACATTGTGTGCATCATGTTCTCTTTAGCTTGGGAAACTGAAGAGTCTTGAGAGTTATGTGTGTGTCTCTGAATTTTCCCTCATTATCATCAATACGCCTGAGAAGCACTAACCTGATCATCAAAACACCCAAGTAACACTAACCTAATCGTCAGTAGACCTGTGTATTAATTCACTGGAGTATAAATACACCTGAGTATAAATAAACCTCAATGTAAATCAGAATCAGAATCAGAATCAGAAATACTTTCTTAATCCCAGAAGGGAAATTGCTTTTTGATACAGTTACACTGCTCAATAAAGTTATTGAAAAAAGAATAATAAACAGTAGAAAATAGAGGGTGTAGAATGTAGAGGGTCCAAATATGGTTGGACCAGGGGCTGGAGCTGCTCCAGGACGAGTCTTTCCAGGGCCTTCATGATGTGGGAGGTCAGTGCCACAGGTCTGTAGTCCTTGGCTCCACTGGG